>JASDQU010738136.1:0-14272 GCA_032191745.1 Picea mariana
TAAATAAGGTTAAATGGGTTACGTATCCCATGAGGGATAACGTAACCCATACGTTAAAGGGAATATTTAAAAGAGGATAAGACCATTAATAAAGAACTAAATGAAGGGATAAGGTTTTAATGAATGGATAAGGTGGTTGGTGGGGAGTGAAGGTTCGGGGGGCGGTGATGGAGGCTTAAGGGAAGGAGGAGGATTCATTTTGGAAAAAATTCTGGGAGGCAGTCTACGAGAGGAGATTTTGGGAGCTTTGAGAGAGAGTTAGAACAATGGATTTTACAGTGTGCACCGGGGCTGAGGGGTTTTGGGCTCGGAGGGCTAGGATGTCCGTAGATGTCCTAGGGCCAGGCGTACTAGTCGACAGGGTGGTGGTTTTGGGGTGTTCAAGCGAAGGTTCAAGCAAAGATTCAAGCTGCTGCAGATAGTAGCATCAGTGACAGGTATTTAAACTCAAAATTGTGAAGTGTTTACTTAAATTTAACCTATTATGAAAACTGTTATGTAGATTTAATTTGTTAGGCAAATTGTTTTGGAAAATGTTATTCTATTTATCAAAATCTGGGAATGAATATGCGAGGGTAAGCAAATTTTTAATAAGTTTCAAAAATTTCCGCTCTGTTTTAATTTATGGTAGCTTAAATGAAATCATAGTCACTACAATACGCTCTTGTCTGAAGTAGATAGGAGGTAATTAATAGATTTAATGCAGGTAGGTAGGATTTTATTTCTAGATTAGACAGTTTTAGATGGAAGGAGGGAAATGGGATATAGACACCCTCGTTGGATCATTGTAACATTAGCCAGCATTCAGAAGACAAGAGCAAGCAAAGAATCTAATGAAGAACACCCATGTACAGATGTTGAATTAATAGAATGAAGTTCTGATTCAAACTCATGGGTGGTGTTGTTTCTCTGGGTAGATTGTTTATGTGCTCATGAATGTTTGTTTTCTTGTTATGCATTTTCTTTGTATATGCTGTGCATGTGATTTCATGTTTTAAACTGAAGTCTGAAAGAGAATGAGTTTCAATTGTTTCTCTATCTGTGCTAGGAGATTCCTGCAAAGTGTGCAATTGAATTCATCCGCAAGGAGTGCGTTGATGAAGGCTCTGTAGTTTAACTTTTGTTCTCATTCACCCAGAAGTGTATTTGCGGTTGTTGAAGCTGTGCAAGGAGTGTGCAGGCTGAAGCAGAATTCTCAGTTGTGAATCTAAGCAAAGGGAAGTCAAAGACTGCTGCTATCGGAAGTGCGTAGAGTTGGAAGGATTCAACACCTAGGAGTTGTTGAATGTCGAGCGCAAGGGGTGCGCGCAAGTTCTTCTGAAGGAATAAGAGTTGAAAATCTTAGGAGGTGTAGCACCTTTGTGGTATCTTCCAAGGAAAGGACAAGGAGTTGTGTCGTGAAACATTTCAAGAAAGAGTTTCTAGTACAGGCGTTGAAGGGCAAGTGTCGAGAAGGAATACTTATCCATTCACAAGAAATCTTCAAGGAGGAGGAATCGATGGTCAGGATTCACCGAGGAAAACCGTGAAATCCTGTCATCCATTAGATCTCGGGAAGTTATGCAGGAATTAAGTCCCAAAAACCAGAGGAGGAAGACCCGGAGGAGACGTTGGGATATTGGTATCATCGGGTTTTCATAGGGCAAGAGTCGGAGACCTTGAAAGTGATGAAATCTCGAAAAGGGATCATAGCCGTAGATCCCGGAAGGAACACTTGTCAGCAACTCGGAGCGAGTCGGGGTTCAGCATTTCAGGGTTTTCAAAGGCATAGAACTCTTGCGTGCAGGAATCACGATCCATGAATTCTCGATAGGATCAAAGTCGTTGATCTCAGCAGGGACACGTGGCAAAGGATCCCGGAGAGTCGGAGTTTGGGATATCGGGGTTTCCGAAGTCATGAAACTCTTGCCTAACAAAATCATGATCCATGATTTCCCGATACAGTCGGAGTCATTGATCTGAGGGACACGTGTCCAAGGATCTGAATGAGTTGGGGTTCGACATTTCAGGATTCTCGGTGATGAGAAACTCACGACAGGAGAAGTCGCAAAATCCTGAAACGCGATAAGCACGTAGTCACCATGTTGAGTGGAGAACATGTGTCAACATATCGAAGTTCGAGTATTTGAAATTCCCATGCACATTGACAACGGGAATCGCGATATCCTGATACACGATTTCCTGATAGGGTTAAGGACCATAGTGGAGGACAGGTGTTGGAAGGTCGAGCCCTCGCAAGAAATCAACACTCAGAAGGTGTCGGAGATCGGGGGATCGGGGATCCTAAGGGCGCAGAGTTCATACACTTCGTTTTCCCGAAGTCCGAAGTCCCGATAGAATGGTTATTGTGGTCACATGGACCAGAAGGCCTAGCAGAGAGCACTATCGCAGATCGGGAATCGGAGAATCGAGGAGGTAGGGTTTCACAACACCGTACGTGTTGATTTCCTGATAGCGGAGAGTCCCGATACGGCGGGATAAGGTCAGTATTGACTGACAGGTCATCGGAAATCGGGGATTTTTGGAGTGAGTTATCGACAACCTCGCAAGTGACAATTTTCTGACGGGAACATTCCCGATAGGAGCAAGGAAAGTGGTGGTAAGTTTTCATCGAGTATCGGGGATTTGTAAGACCCGGATCCATGTTTGTGAGACTCGCAATCACATGAGGTCCGATTTCTCGATAGAACAAAGGGGAATCATCAGAAGAGTCCTGTGGGTATTGGAAGGTCCCGATAAGGGATTTGAAGAGCATTTCAGCTCTTCGAGCATTGAAGGAGAAGGTCCTGTAGGAGCAGGCGTGCGCTAGGTGGCGTGTTTTGCATCAAGTTGTGCGGTGGTTAGCCATGGGTTCCTTTGGAACTTCGTGATTCAGAGATTTTGGATTGTAGAAGGGTGAAAATCATCGAAGTCGGAAGCCATGAAGAGATCCTAGCCATTGGCTAGAAGGTGGATACGTGTTGACGGATAAGAAAGGTTTGGGAACAATAGCTTCAGAGAATTTTGCACCAAGTAGATAGAAATTCTCGAGAAGTCGCGAAGTGCGAAGAAAAACAAGTTGTTGTTTGTGCAAAAATTTTGTGTCCGATCTATTGTTTCTTCGATAGATTATTTCATGGGAAAAATGATTTGGATCATCCAAAAGCACCGAACACCGAAGTTACGAATTGAATCACTGCCATCGGTTGTTGGATAAGTGCAGGTCATCTATCTTGTTCGATCAGTTTGTCGATTCGGGGTTTGGGTGAGGAGGGTGCAATTGTTGCTAAAAATGTTGAATCCCAAAGTTATGAAGCGATCAGGAGATTAAGCCTCAGTTCATAGCCCGAGGTCGCATGTGGAGAAGGGCTAGTGAAAAGAAGATAATGCCCAAAATTTCAATATTTTAAAGCTCTAAGGAAAGGGGCCGACAAGCACCATACAACCTGAGCCTAGGTGATAATAGGGCATGTGTTTAATTCAATTTTAGTCCAGCGAGGCCTCAGAGAGTTAATTCATCTTAGGTAGTTGAATATCCTTGATCGAGAGGTTGTGCATCCTCGAGAAGAGAAGGGTGGTCTGCATCACACAAGGTCTCCTAATGAAGTATTTACTCCAAGGGTTGGAAAACTACCAAAATAAGTCAAAAGAGAGTGGCACCCTTGGAGCACGTAGTGCATCTTGAATGACACATCGCATAAATAAAAATTGAATGAAGGAGAGTGGCACCCTTGGAGCATGGAGTGCATCTTGAAAGGAACATCGTAGATTTTAAAAACAAATGGAGGGGGGTGAGTCAATGAATCTAGGTGCCCTATAAAACTTAGAGAGAATGTTAAACATGTAAAATCATGAGCAATTCTGAATTAATTAACTAAGTAATTAATTGATTAAAGACTGAATTTATTTCCCTAATGGTCTAATGTTTTGCAAATATAAAAACTAACTAAGCCTAAGTCTAAGTTAATGATAAGAAAAAATCTAAATTACAAATCAAATGATACAAAAAAAAGGGTAAACCAACTAAAGAGATTAAGGGAGATGAAATAATCTAAAGAATTAATTCAATACACATGTGTGCATAAATACCAAATTAGAAATTAAATTCATAAGAGAATAAAAAATAAAATAATTTGTAAGCATGGAAGGGTATTTAGAGTCTAGTTTAACTAGGAGATGTACCCTATTTTAAATCAAATTCATTTTAAAAAGGCATCAGACATAAATGGGAAATAAATGGAATATAGGGAGAACTAGGAGTGATTCTAGGAGCACTTTTTGGATGGTTGAGGGAAATTGACATTTAATTCAATTAAATTGTGGATTTATTGTTGCAACTAAGAGAATGGGTGGCAAGTGTATCGGGGGAATAATTCCTATTAAAATTTTAACAAAATGAATTAAATGTGCAAAAATGGGAAGTGGTCACTAAGGAAAATTTATAAAACAAATGGTTGAGAGAAGGAATGGGGGGAGGACTGGTATGTGTAAAGTTATGTTGTCGAAATTTATTTGAATTATTTTACTTTTGAGATTCGGGATGCCCATTTTGAGAAAGAGAGAGTGGTAGCTTGACCTTGCAAGGTGAGTTAGGAGATGGAATATTCTAGTGGAGTTGGTGCGTCACCCCTTTGTGGCTTGGGGGGCTACGGGGAAAGAAGAGTACCCCTAGCATTTGTTGGGAGGTACCAGTGAAGTCTCTTTGGTTAGAAAGAGAGAGATGAGAAGGATCATTAGTCTCATAATATCATTTCTGAGCCCAGATGTGTTGGTTACAGTAATTCTTTGTGTTGTAATTTAATGGTGTTAATATTTTATTTATAATAATGTGTTCTTGTGAGTTCGCCAACCTATGAATGGATTTTTGATTTATATGCATCATGATACTTGATGGTTGGTTTAGTTTATAATTAAAGTTCCTATATTATTGCCATGCATCTAAGTACAGAAATCTCTGCAGTTTCCCTCTATTTTTCCTAATTTTCCCTTTTTCTCATCTTTCTCTAGTTGATCATTACCTTCGACCTTGGTTAATGAATAGCCGGGATGTTGGGTTTCAGTTGTTTGATGACTCACAAAGCTAGGGATACTATAAATGCATTTATTTTGAGAGTGGGTCGATCCCTTGCACAAGATTCCCTCACCCCAGTTAAACCTTCACCTTGTGCAACGCACCCCCCCTCACTTGTCGACACTCGAATGTCCCCTTTCCAAGTGTGTCCATCAAGTGCTCTTTTTTTGTTGACCGATTTATTTCTTTGTGTGCCATCCTTGCCTTGCGATTGTGCTTACCCAACAGTCTCACTCGATAACCTCTATAGACCTTGATCTTACTAGCACTTGAACTGATAGTTATCAGCTGGGTAGCCATCATGTTGTGGTGGGGATCAGGTTCTGCATTATGGTGTTCTCTCCCTCCTTATTTTGTTATCTCCTTAGAAGGAGGAAACCTATTTGCAAGCAAGGGAAATTTTGGAAGGGTTTCACCGTCACTGAGGTTGATTTATTAACCTTAATTGTAGGTTGTGAATTCTTTAAGATAGTTCGGTCTGGTGCCTTCTTGCAGCGACATCCTTACCTCAAAATGAGAACATGAGTGGTATCCAGAGGAGGAAATGAAGATTGAGAGATACTTTAACCACTCTGGTAGTCGGTTTGAGCAATTGTTTATTTTTCTATAAGCAAGGTTAGGCATGAAGTTCATTCCATTTTATCATTTAACTTACCTATAACCAATAATGTTGCAGAAACCAATATCACAAGAAGAAACACCATCCACAAGAACACAAGAAGTATCTTGGGAAACCCTTCTCAACAAGGGAAGCAAACCAACCAAATCCTTTTCTATATTCTTCAAAACAAATACCTTCACCACCAAGAAAACATAGCACACAAGAGGGTTCTCAAACCTTGGAATACTAGCACCCATGAGAGGTTTGCACTATTGCCAAGAACATGTACTTGCTGAAATTAACAAACTCACACAATAGATATGATTCCTCAATGGGAAATGTACCTTTACTTATACTAGAATAAACCTATCAACAAAAGTTTTTATTGGCACAACAAGGCCTACCTCACTATCTCAAAATATAATTAATAATAACCAAATTAATTATATTTTACATTAATTATCTATCATAATAAGGTAGGGTCGACTTGTACCCTTTACATTACAATTAGGGTTACAGGAAGGCATGACTCTTGAACAATATATCAAGGGATCTTACAAAACCACTATTTAAATGTGTTGGACCTACACAAAATAGATCTATCTAAACAATGATACATACATTTGCAGAGAGAATTTTAGAAATATGAAGAAGGAGAGAAAGAATAGAAAGAATTTTTATTAACCATTTTCCACACTCAAAGAGTGAATAATTTACAATATACATAGAATAAATGAGTAACTAATGAGCCATAGTGGTGGTCTAGATTGATATGGACACACCAACAACTACAAGAGTAAACTACCACCTAGTCTAGTCTCTCAGACAGATACAGGAATGAACTGCTACCTACTCTAGTCTCTCAAGAAGTTATGGGAATGAACTACCACCTAGCTAAGTTAACTAGTCAACTAGTCTTCAGTTAACTAACTAAAAAAAGAGTAGTGAGTTGGTGACAACCCTAATGTTGCATGCTGACAAAACCAATGCAACATCTAAACTCAACTCAACTAGTCAAACTCAAGTGTCAACTAAAAGAGAATATTCTCTAGGTGGAATATTCTCCCCTAAAATATAGGACACTGGATAATGACTAATTATGACTAATAAATAAGGAATAACCTTAGAAAAAATAAATCGTAGGTGTGTGTGAAGTAACTCCAACACCCCCCCTGAACATCACTATGGTGAAAATAAAGAATGGGTCCCAACTACGAGGCCATGTTAGGTACCCAAATACAAAAGATACACTGAAATAAAAAAGGAAAGAGAGAAAACCTCATGGGAAACCCCCCCCCCCTCAAATTACAGTGCATAAAAAAATAAAAATAAAAGGGAACAAAAATCAGTTGCTAAGCAACTGTGTCCTTCACTTTAAGAAGACTTCGCAGCTGTGCAAGTTTGTGCTCGTTGAAGATTTTGTTGAAGATCTAGATGTCTGCATGGATATGATGAAGTATATACATCATTGATATGTCCAAACATATCCACTTTATCTTCTTGTAATGAACAATATCCAAATAAATTTTGGATAAAACTTTGAAAACCGTGCGACCGTTTCCAGAAAAAAAGATGAAATTTTGTTGATTTTGAAATGACCATAACTTCACTTTTTGGAATCCTTTTCGGATGATTGTTTTTTTTAAATTGGATATTTTCCCAAGAGGAATTCAAATATCCAATTTGTTTATGAAAATTGTGCTCAGAAAATATCATAATGGAGTCTGATTTGTGCGGCTCTCTTTTTGTCTCCTAAGATGCATGCATTGCACATGGAAGCATTTCTGCATGTGACTCATGAGATGCGTGCCATATATATTCCACATGAATTTCAGAAAACAAATCTTAAATGGAGTAGACATCATATTCAATTATTGGAATACATATTTCTGCAAATACTTTTGTAGAAGACTCTTCAAACTGAGATGATTTATCTTCCACTGGCTTTTATACATTCTCTATTCTGTCAACATTTTGCATGCATTCTTCCTTATTCCGAAATAAAAACTCCAATCTACTCCATAATTAATTTGGAGTTAATTCTTGTGAGTCATCATATACTTGATGGAGAATTTCTGGAGAAATAAAATAGAGGATACATCGTATGGCCATATCTTGTCTATTGAGAAAATCCTTTTTCTCATCAACAAAATCAGGCTCTACTTCTATTGCCATAGTTATTTGGTACAAGCCTCTACATATGAGCATAAGCATAATTTTTGGCTTCCATTCCAAATATTTATGAGGCATGACAAGTATTTCTGGTGAATAATCCATCTTTTTGTTGTCTTCAATCTTCAGTACCTGCAGAAATAATTTGGTGTAGCTTTTGCTTAGCAGTCCACCGAATCTGATACCATGTAAATGTGTTGAAACTGCACATAATGCATCTAACTAAAAAATGATACACACATTTGCAGAGAGAATGTTAGAAAGAAGAAGAAGGAGAGAAATAATAGAAATAATTCTTATTAACCATTTTCCACACTCAAAGAGTGAATAATTTGCAATATATATAGAATAAATGAGTAACTAATGAGCCATAGTGCTGGTCTACACTGATATGGACACACACAAATAGTTACAAGAGTAAAATTCCACCTAGTCTAGTTTCTCAGGCAGTTACGGGAGTGAACTGCCACCTAGCTGAGTTAACTAGTCAACTAGTCTTCAGTTAACTGACTGAACAAAGAGTAGTGAGTTGGCGATGATCCCAATGTTGCATGGTGACAAAACCAATGCAACATATAAACTCAACTCAATTAGTCAAACTGAAATGTCAACTGAAAGAGAATATTCTCCAGGTGAAATATTCTCCCCTAAATTATAGGAGGCTGGATAATGACTAATTATGACTAATAAACAAGGAATAACCTTAGGAAAAATAAGTCCTAGGTGTGTCTGAAGTAACTCTAACACACTACTGCTCATCCACTAAGAGAAAATCCATAGGGATGTCCATATCTCTGGATCATTGCATTACATAGAAGAACCTCTTCTTCACTAGTGCTCAACCACTAGGATCACATTCACCTATGCTCGTCCACATGCATGTCCACCCAAAAAATCTTCTTTCCCACTGAATTACAAGGGAGATTCATATGGATTTTCTCATCCACTCTCTAATCAGAGGAGGTTAATACATCATCTTCATTTATATTTCCATGATGATGCACCCAACACTTTGGGATTTCACATGTTCACCTTGTGCTCAACCACAGGCATGTCCAACTCTGCATATCTCCCTTCTCACTGTGTTACACATGAGAATAATTTGGAGTTATTCTCTATAAAATCGATCTCTGCATATCCCCATCTCTACATATCTCCATCTCTACATTCTAGATCTATCTAAGATAGGAACCACACACCCCTCTCGCGGGATTTCTCTGAGGTTTGTGTCCCGAAGAATGTCTCACATAGCTGCAATGATCAACGCTCCCTCTCAGCTAGAGAGGCATTCTTGATCATGCCAAGTCTCATAGGGATGTACTTTGAACTTGGTTATTGGTTGTATTTATCAAGACTCCCTCTCAACTAGGGAGGTATCCTTCACCAAGCTAATTTGGTGTATATGTCTGCAATCTACTCATGTGTAGGAAGGTATTGCATCTGTACTTATTTTCCTCTTCATCATGTCTCTAATATAATGATATTTTATCTCAATGTGTTTTAATCTATCATGAAACAATGGGTTCTCAAAGAGATTTACAAACAGCTCTAGTTATCATCATAGGATCCATCTCATGATCAAGTAAATTTTTTAGAAGCTTGTGAAGTCATACTGCTTTGAACACTCGATGCTACATACTTTGCTTCTATTCTACTTAGGACCATAGAGTTTTGTTTCCTACTGCATTAGGAAATCATGGAGATATTCAGGGTAAGACAATAATCAGATGTGCTCTTCTGGTCCACTTGTACTCCTTATCCATTATGCATATCCTTGCAAACTCAAGTCTACACTAGAGACATATCACATGCCATATCTAATTGTGCCTCGTATATATCTCAATACATGTTTCACTGTTGTCCAGTGAGTTTGTCTCGGCTAACTAATGGAATGACTAAGTGAATTCACTACATAGAATGAATCATGTTTGGTGTTAACCAGATGCATTAGTTGATCCAATCAACTGTGGATCAATCTTGTTTGAATCATCATCATTGATTTTCTTCAAATCCATCACTGTGGATTTGCATTCTGTCATACTGAACTTCTTCAATATTCTTACTGTATATTTTCTTTGACTCGGAAAAAAATCTCATCGATCCTCTGTCATACTTCTTGTCCCAAGAAGTAGTGCATCATACTCATATCCTTCATCTCAAAATCATAAGTCAACACTTACTTGTATCCAACAACAAGGATTTCTAAATAAGTCATCAAAATCAGGCTCTCGTTACCAACATTGTAATAATATAGGTTTGGATCAGCAATTCTCTTGTTGAAACCCAAACTCATCAAGAATCCATCCATATGATATAGTTTCCAAGTCATGGATGGTAGTACAGATGGAAGTGCATCGGAATTACTAGATCAAGTGTCTCATTCTAGACAACTCCCTATGTTTGTGAGAATCCTTTCGCTATAGATCATGCTTTGTATTTCTCGACACTTCCATCAACTTCATGTTTAATGTTGTAGATCTACTTGTAAGTTACTATGGGCTTCCCTTCTAGTCTCTAAACAATATCTTGAACATCATTGTTTTAAGATATACTGATATTATTTTGTTATGGCATCTTTCCATACCTGTTCTCTTGTTACTTCTCCAAGACAGGGATGCTCAAAATCAATGAAGTGGCTCATGACTGAAGGATAGCTTGAAAATCTCTTTTTTTCCTTAGGTTGTGCCTTGAGTGGATTGTATGTTCCTCTGCCTCCTGCAAAGTGAGCCTAGGTAGGCCTTTTATGCCCTACTACAATATCTCTCGACATATCAACTGGAGCAACTGGATTAGTTGGAATAATGTATGTCTCCCTCTAAACTGCTGAAGGTGAAGAAGGTATTGTCTCACTGTCAATATCCATATGAGATTCTCTGGGTCTATTGAAGGGGTATATATATTTTTAAGGACAACATCTCTGCTTGTCTCGCATAATAATCAATCAAATATGTTTTGGAATCCTGTACCAGGGATAATGGTCCTAGTTTTTTAGGGCTCCCATAGTAGGGATAATATCCTTCATTTTAAAATGCAATCAACTATAAAATTAGAGATCAATTGGTTTATCTCAGTTTGGAGTCATTTTTATCTTAGAGGACGTACTTCTCCTCTCTCTTATCTTCATTCTTTTGAGGTGGATCTGGATCAACGTCATTGGTAGAAGCATATTGTCTTCCCTTCTTCCTCATTGGACAATTTCTTGCATAATGTCCATATTTATCACATCTGAAGCACTGAATTTCTGAAACATTTATTCTTTGATTATAACCTGGGTTTGATAAATACTTTTCATCTTTGAATGTTTGCGTGAAGTTTCTTTTGAATTTTCCTCCTTTCTTTGTATGAAGTGCAAGAGCATGATTTTTTTGGAGGGAGTCTTCCACTCCTTTATTTTTAAGTCTAAGTTCTTCTTGAGTACAATCTGTCCAAAGACAAACAAAGGTTGGTAGACTTTCTCTTCCACTGATACTCTGAAGTAAAGGCTCCCAATGCTTTGGAAGGTTGTTGAGACTAGTTAAGACAAGTTCTCTATCAACCATGATTTTTCCAATGGTTTCTAGTTGTTCTTTAATCTCTTATATCTTCATAAAGAAGATAACAACTATGTCACCTTTCCTCATCTTGGTGCTTTGAAGTTGTCTCTTCAAGGTAAGAGCTATAAGGGGGTTTTCACTTTCAAACATTTCTTTTAAATCTTCATACATATTATAAGTTGTCTCCAGGTTGACAATACGAGGTAAGAGATGATCTCTTACTAAGTACATGATTAATTTCCTTTCTTTGGCATCTTCTTCCTTTCTTATCTTCTTCTCTACACCAGTAGCTCTGGTTGGTAGAGTTTTATTTACCACATCCAAAAGTTCATCTTCTTCAAGGGCGACCCAGAGCCTTGATTTCCAGGAACTGAAGTTCCTTCCTCCATCAAGCCTATCTTCTACTAATTTTTTGTTCTTCATTTGTTCAAATTCTTCAAACTCTCGCCAACTGGATTTGGAAAACCTAATGATTAGGTTGAATTAGTAACCTTGGATTTTGTTGGGCTTATGACTGCCAACAATCAAATTTGAGAGTGTCATAGGAATTCTTGTTGAGTTGAAATGTTTCTTCAAGAAGTTGCAAAAACCCTAGATCGAGATTCTGTAGGAAATTTTGGCATCCTAGAAACCCTAGTGCCAAAAACTCAAAATATTAAGAATTTTACTTTGAAGGTCTCTGGAGATGCAGTGAGAAAGGTCGTACAACTCGGTCCAAGTTTTAGCTTCAACGTCCACTTGTATGGTGCTAAAAGAGTTGATTAAGTGAGGGTCGTACAAATTTCAGCAGAAACCCTAGAGGTCTTACGAAACTGTAGAAGGAGGACAGTTTATCTTTTCTGATGCTTGTGGAGGGGTTCTTTATGACCTATTCTCTAAAACCGTGTTTATTTTTCTATAAGAAAGGTTGATCATGAAGTTCATTCCATTTTAGCATTTCACTTAACGATAACCAATAATGTTGTAGCAACCAAGATCACAAGAAGAAACACCATGCACAAGAACACAAGAAATATCTTCGGAAACCCTTCTCAACAAGGGAAGAAAACACCGCCAAATCCTTTGCTATATTGTTCAAGATAAATACCTTCACCACCAAGAAATCCTAGCACACAAAAGGGTGCTCAAACCTTAGAAGACTAGAGCCCAAGAGAGGTGTGCACTTTTCCCAAGAAGGTGTACTTGTTGAAATTTCCAAAATCACATGAAAGATATGATTCCTCAATGGGGAATTTACCTTTACTTATACTAGATTGAACCTATCAACAAAAGTGTCTATTGGCACAACAAGTCTAACCTCACTAACTCACAATATAATTAATAATAAATAGATTAATTATCTTTTACAATAATTATCTATCACAATAAGGTGGGGTCGACCTGTACCCTTTACATTACAATTAGGGTTACAGGCAAGATTGAGTCTTGAACAATATAGCAAGGGACCTTATACACCCACTAGTGTTCATCCACTAGGCGCACATCCATGGGGATGTCCATATCTGTGGATCACTGCATTACACAAAAGAACCACTTCTTCACTAGTGCTCATCCACTAGGATCACATTCACCCATGCTCGTCCACAGGAACTTCCACTCAACAAATCCTCTTTCCCACTACATTACACAAGAGAGTCATCTGAAGTTTCTCATCAACTCTCTGCTCAGAGGAGGCTAATACATCATCTTCAGTTTTTTTCTTATGATTATGCACCCAACACTTTGGGATTTCACACGTTCACCTTGTGCTCAGAAATAGGCACGTTCAACTCTGTAGGTCTCATTTCTCACTACGTTACACAGGAGAATTATCTGGAGTTCTTCTCAATTCTCTATAAGGAGGAAGCCATCTCTACGTTCCATGTCTGTCTTATATAGCAACCACACACCCCTCTCAAGGGATTTCTCTCATGTTTGTGTCCTCGAATGTCTCACGTAGCTGCAATCATCAACATCAATCTCATGCGTGCTCCCTCCTCTCTGTCTGCCACAAGCTTGCTTCAAGCAAACAGTCTATCCCTCTTCTAAATTTACTGGGCCCTCTTTTTAACATAACAAGTCTCATTGCGATATGATCTTTACCTCGTGATATTACACTGGCACCCTCTTCATTTTTCAAAAAATTTCTCCAGGGAGCTAGTGTGATGACCGAAACTGGCTTGCACTCTTTTCCCTACACTTCCCTTGACAGAATTCGGGCCAGCACCTGCGCCCCTCTCTCCTGTAGCGATTTCGCCCAGCTTGGGTGTGTTATCTAGTGATTGCGACCCTCTTCTTGTAGCTCCTGCTCCTACAATGGATGTGAATGCGCCCTCCTTTCCGCGAGTCTTCTGCAGTGTTTTCCAACTAAGGAATTTGAGGTGGTAAATTAATTTTATTACCTCTTCTTCTTATTTAATTTCGCCCTTTTATTTTATCCAGAAAAATCATCTAATTGGGTTTCGTAATATAATTTATCTTCTGGAAATAAAACAAGATTTTACTCCTTATATAAACTTTATCCCTTCTTGCGGTGAGCGGCTACTGGAGCCTCCTGCGTTTGTTCTTCTGTGGGTTAGTCGCGCTCCTCCCGCAGCAGCTATTTTTGCCTGCATTTTATTCCAAGTTGGATGCGCCCTACCCTGGCAAGACTCCTGTAATGAAACCCTACATAATTTCACTCCTTCAAATGAATGGACGCGTCCCTCCTCAACCCTTAGCCTTCTGCGCACCCAAATTAGAGGCATGATACCTCGGATGTGTAGTTCCCCTTGTATTCTGGCCAGGAGGGTGACAAATGGCTGTAAGAAAAACCTCTTTGCTGCTCACCTTTATGCGTGTCACCCTTTATATTCTTATCTTCAAGTTTGTGAGTAAATCCATGGGCATCGATTTCGCAATCCTTGTAAATTTTAAAAGGAAGTCTAGGGTATACTT
>JASDQU010738136.1:14372-27112 GCA_032191745.1 Picea mariana
TTCATATGTATTATCTAATGACATTCATCCTTGTCCTGTTGTTCTTTCATAGGTATAGTCCTTCTTGGAACACATTATCTATACAAGATATGTACAGAGACGATGCAAGCAAGATATGTACAAGATAATAAGAAGAGTGTTGTTACCTTTTAGTAGAAGAAGTCTCTTCCATCCTGCTTAGTCTTCTTAGTAGGTTCCTTTTCTTCGATAATTGATGTTTCATGTTTCTTCTTCCTTTTCTTTAGGGACACTGATTTCTGTAGTGACTGTACTTCTGACAGTTGAAGCACTGTATTTCTGAAATGTCTTTCTCTTGGTTTGGCTTCCTCCTTGAACCAAAATTCCTTTTGTTCCTGAAGTCCTTGAATCTTGTTGTGAAGGCTTGATCATCGTACTTCTTTTGGGGTTTCTCTTTTGCATTGATCCTTGATTCTTCTTGAGCAGAGCAAGTCCAAAGTTCTTCAAATGTCAGGTACTCCTTCCTTGTGTTCATGCTTGCGGAAAATGCATCTCATGTCTTGGGAAGACCATTGAGTGCTATGTTCACCAATTCCTTTTCTAAAGTGATGTCTTCAATAGCTTGTAGTTGATCTCTTAGCTGGGATATCCTTACAAAGTAGGATGTTATGTTGTCGTTATCATTCATCTTCATGTCACGGAGCTCATTCTTCAAACTCATAACTTGTCCAATATTTCTGACTGAGAAGAGATTTGTTAGGGCATCGTACATCTTCTTTGATGAGTCAAGCTGGGAGATGTAGGGTATCATGTGGTATTTTATGGAATCCACTATGATACTCATGGCACTGATGTCAACGTCTTTGAACTTCTCCATAGCTGCAACATTCTGCAGTTCCTTCTCTTCTCCTTCTATAAACTCTGGCTTTACAATCTTTCCTTTCACAATGTCCAACACTTTATTCTTAGTAAGGATGAGGTCAATCCTTGTCTTCCATGCTCTAAAGTTAGAAACTCCATCTAGCTTTTTCTCAGACTTCATAAAGTTCATCATGGCTTGCTTGACCTGGTCAAACCCTAGATTTGACCAAAAATCCAAACTTCACGTCTTGGCCTTCTTAGAGTACCAAGAGATACGCTTTGCTGGGGCGTACTGAACTATATGGAGATTAGGTCAATATCGTCACTTAAGGTGCCTCGACAAGAGGTTTAGGGTTTCTACAACTGCTTCTGCTAGTAACCCTAGCTGCAGTGATTTTGGAAGTTGCTCCTGCTAGTAACCCTAGCGACAGTTCCTCAACGAGCTCAATATCTAGTGGCTATTTTTCCTTCCATCATTTTAGGATGAATGAAGGGGTGCGGGCCCATAACCTATTAGAATATAGAATATGGCGTGCTCGTTTTACCATTGACGATACCCTCGTTACCCAACCACAGGCCGAAGCCTCCCTCTGAGCACATTAACCTTGATTGAGAATTCCTCTAGAAGCAAACCCCGGGCTAGATAGCCAAACAAAGAGTAGCGCATCAATCCCCAAGGATAGCGCATCACAAAAGAGTGATCGGATGTTCCAAACCCTAGCCAAGAGATATCCAAGCCAATACTGAAACTAGCTGCTCCTACAGCTGCACCTGCAACCCTCCTCCAAACCTGCACACTAGACTGCAACTGCAGTGCACATCAACTAGGAAAATGTTGCGTAGAACTTCTCTGTCTGCAACTACTGAGATGTGACAAATGAGAACCGGCGCCCTGTATTTATAGTAATCCTGCCAGTTTGCTAGGGCAAACTTCTCCTTCTGGGTATGTGTCTATTCAGTATATTATTATTATTTCTGGTTGACTTCTTCTCTTGGAGTCTAATAGCCTAATATAAATTATATTCTTGAGCCGAAAAGGCTTATAGGGTTATTAGCCAATTCATTAGGGTTTCTCTTGCTTCCCGAAATCTTCTATTATCGTCAGGTTCACATGTAGAGGTAAATACCTCCCACAGCTACCATAATATTAACAACTACCTGTTGACATATTGGTATTTGTTGAGGATTGTTGCCTCATCTCAGTTGGTGTTGAGTGTGTAAGTTGAGTCTTGCATTATAGAGCTAGTTCTCTTGTAGAGTTGCACCCTATTCATTTGTTGTTGATAACCCAATGATTGTAGTCCATAATAAAAGATGAAGATGGATCAATGAGTTGTCATTGATATATGATGCATAGATGAAGATGATAGATGATAGATGATGCATAGATGAATATGGATCAACGAGTTGTCATTGATATATGATGCATAGTTTGTCATGCCATTTTCGGTGGTATGCAAAACGCCACATAAATCCTCACAGTTTGAAAGTTATGGCCTTACAAAGTTGGAGGACCCTCATATGATGGTTTGAAAAAGGAAAAAGAACTGAAAATGCTTCCAAAGAAGATATTATTTAAATAAAGTGAAGTGATTATTTAAATAATATAGTAAAGTGACAAAATCAAGGAAGATTATTTAAAAAAATCAAATAAATGGAGAACTTTCTAATTATGGAAAGTAGTTATGAGAAGGTTAACCCTAAAATGAGGAAATAGGGTTAAGTGGTAAAGTGGCTATTGGACACATGGACAAGTGGCAAATTGGGAAAAGTTGGACATATGTGACTATGTGGAAAAAATGGATATGTGGACAAAGTGACCTAGAATATGCTTCTAAGGAAGCTACTTGGAGAGTATAAATAAGAGGCAAGGGGTTTCTTGTAATATATATCTCTTGAGAATAGCTTGAAAATTTATTCTAAGAGAGAGATTGACTTTAGGATCTCATGGATGCATCAAAGTTTTGGTAAGTCCAAGATCACGATGAAAACAATTTCGGAAGTTCAAAAACCCTAGTTTATGAGGTATACGTGGCCTACAGTGAGCTAGGGCACATACATACGCAGGCTGAATGAGGACATAGCACGTACAATGGATAAATTCATGAAGACTTGTGTGTGAGTTGGTGCTATACTCTTAAAGATTGAAGCAGGTTCCAGATATGCATTCTATGGGCTCAAATCTATCATAGAAATTCTGGTATGGTTACATTGTTGTCTTGATGGATACTCTTACTTGTTGTGTGGTGAATGCTTAAGGAATTCTTGGTATGTTTATTGTGATTTGGTTTGTTTTGATTGATGGAGAGAGAAACACTCTTATGATTCAGTGTTGATATAATTTCTATAGGATACTGGTTTCTTATACATAATTGAGTAGAGTTCATATTGTATGGTTGAGAAGCATGAGTAAGTTCTTGGGGAGCTTGGATGTGTTGTGACTGGTTATGGTTCAGATTGGATAGTGAAAGACACAAGTGAATGCCATTTAAGGTTCCAGAGGATCTGAGTTTATCTTGGAAATAAAATCCTAAGTAACTCAGAAGTTATATACAGACTGTAGTACAAACTGGCTACGTACATACAGGATATGTACTACTGGTAGGGTGTGTACATATGTTTGTTGCACTATATACAGGTCACTACCTATTGACATATTGGTATATGTTGAGGATTGTTGCCTCATCGTAGTTGGTGTTGAGTGTGTAAGTTGAGTCTTGCATTATAGAGTTGGTGCTCTTATAGAGTTTCACTCTATTCAGTTGTCATTGATAACCCAAGGATTGTAGTCCATAATAAAAAGAAAATTGTACATACATCTTGTGTTCTTTGTGTTCCTTGTGATGATGACTTATTGATGATATATGTTGTTGATGCATGTTAACATTTAACCGGTTATAAATGACAACAAAAAGTAATGACTAAATGATGATTGCTAACTAAGAAGATTTGTGAATGGGAGGAGCTCAACTAACCCATAGAAGAAAAAATGCAGGTGGCTCCAGTAGCCTCTCACCACAAGAAGGGATAAAGTTTATATAAGGAGTAAAATCTCGTTTGATTTCCCAGAGATAAATTATATTACAGAACCCAATTAGATGATTTTTCTAGATAAAATAAATGAGCAAAATTAAATTATCTCTCAATATTCATTTCCTCCTCTAGCTACTAGTCCCGCGCTCATTCTGAGGTAAGACGGTCGTTGTAAGAAGGCACCAGACCGAACTCGCTTAAAGAAACACTAACTTGTGATTAAGGTTAATAAATCAACCTCAGTGAAGTCGAAAGCCTTTTGAAATTTTCGTTTCTTGCAGATAGGTTATAAGGAGGGAGCGAACACCATAACGCAGAACTCGATCCCAACCACAGCGTGATGGCGACCTAGCTGAGAACTATCAGTTCAAGTGCTAGTAAGATCAAGGTCTATAGAGGTTACCAAGTGAGACCGTTGGGTAAGCACAATCTTAAGGCAAGGGTGGTGCAAAAGGAAATCAATCGATCAAGAAAAAAGGAGCACATGATGGGTGCACTTGTCAAGGAGACATTTGAGTGTCAGCAAGTGAGGGGGGTGCGTTGGAAAAGGAGAAGGTTTAACAAGGGTGAGGGCATCTTGCACAATGGAGCTAGCCACTCTCAGCCGAAATTCATTTACAGTCTCCCTAGCTTCACGAGCCATCAAACAACTAAAACCCAACATCCCAACTATTTATTAACCAAGGTCGAAGGTAATGACCAACTAGAGAAAGACGAGAAAAGGGGAAAAATAGAGGACAACTACAGAGATTCATGTACTCATATGATAGGAGCTTCAATTCTAAACTACACCAACCATCAAGTATGATGACCCATATAAATCAGAAATTCTTTAATAGTTTGGCGAATTCACAAGAACACATTATTATAAATAAAATCTTGACACCATTAAATTACAACACAAATAATTACCATAACTGACACATCTACACTCGAAGATGATATTTTGTGGCCTTCTCACCTCCCACTTGCTAACCGAGGAGACTTCACCAATACCTCTCAACCAACGCTAGGGGTACTCTTCTTCGACCGTAGCCCTCCGAGCATCAAAGGGGCCATTCACCAACACCACCACAATCCTCTAGCTCCGATATTTCCTCGCAAATTCGATTTATCACTCTCTCTCTCTCAAGCTAGGCATCCCAACTCTCACAAGTAAAATTAGTCAAAGAAATTTCAACAACATCACTTTACACATATCAGTCCTCCCCCCATTTCTTCTATTAGCCATTTGTTTTATATATTTTCTTAATAACCACTTGCCATTTTTGCACATTTAATTAATTTTATTAAAAATTTAATAGGAATTATTCCCCCTGTACACTTTTCACCCATTCCCTTAGTTGCACCAATAAATCCACAATTTAATTTAATTAAATGTGAATTTCGCTCACCCATCCAAAAAGTGCTCCTAAAATCACTTTGTCCTCTTCTTTCCCATTTATGATTGACTCCTTTCTAAAATGAAGTTGAGTTAAAATAGGGAACATCCCTTAGTTAGACTAGACTCTAGATACCCTTCCATGCTTACACATTCTTTTATGATTTACTCCCTTCTTAATTTAATCTCGTTAGTTGGTTTACCCTTTTTCTTGTTTCATCTAATTTTTATTTTAGTTTTTGTCTTCTCATTAACTTAGTCTTAGGATTTGTTAGCTTTTATATTTGCAAAAGTTTAAATCATTAGGGAAATAAATTTAGTCTTTAATCAATTAATTACTTAATTTATTTATTCGGCAATGCTCATGATTTTACATGTTTCACATTCTCTTTAAGTTTTCTAGGCCACCAAGATTGATTGACTCACCCCCTTCCCTTTTTTTAAAACCGCGACACTCCTTTCAAGATGCACTCCATGCTCCAAGGGTGCCACTTGCCTTAATTCAAGTTTTATTTACACAACATGCCCTTCAATACACACTATGTGCTCCAAGGGTGCCACTCACCTTTGATTTATTTTGGTAGTTGTCTAACCCTTGGATTCAATACTCCATATGATGACCTTGTGAGAGACTAAGGGCCTCTAAGGAATAAGGACCATGCCTCTGATTCTTCCCTCATGACATCATGGATCTCTCGAACTAGTTAATCATTAACCTATAATTCAAACCATGGCGGGAGTACTAGTAGAATGTGGCAGGACTGCTGCCACACCTCTTTCTCAATATCTGGTTGTTGTGCATGGCCCCTTTATTCCTTATGTGAGTCTGATTAGAAAGAAATCGTCAGCCTTCATCCATCAACGAAACGCTATTAATGATCCATAAGAAACATCATAATATACTCAATCATATGTCACATATGCATAAATAGAAATACCCAACCATATACAGTCCACTCCCTAACTCGATCTAGAGTCCAAGGAGGTCCATTTATTCCATCGACATCCTCAATATGTCAAGTGTCCTACACACTCAAGAGAAACCCATCAATAGAACATGTCTATACATAGATATCAAATAACATAACATCATAATACATAAACATCAATATTAGAATCCATAAGATAAGCAAACAACCATATACAAAACTGGATCACTTGGACACATGTGTCCTCAAAGAATAAGTCAAATCATGTGCGCACAAGAGTGGGATGTTACATACACCCCCTCTTGGTTTAAACTTCGTCTTGAAGTTTCACAATATATGTGCAGTAAATAAAGTATCTGACATGATCTAAATGTCTACTATCAAATAAATAAGGGAACTGCTAGCGCATATCATATGCGTCCTCCTAGGTAGCCAAGTGTGGACTAAAATTGTCCCATTGGACCTTGACCTGATCATCTATTAGACACCGTACTTTTTGAATGCGATGGTCCAGAATGTGGATCTTTTCTACTGTGAGTGCACCCTCGTTCAATACCTGCAAGGAACTCATGTCAATCACATGTGTAGGATCACTCACATAATGTCTCAAAATAGAAACATGGAAATCATCGTGCTTACGCCTCAAAGAATAAGGAAAAGCTATTCGATAGGCCATGGGCCCTTTCTTTTCAACAACTTTGAAAGGCTCCACAAACCTAGGTGACATTTTAACACCCTTACCAAAATTGATTGAACTCTTATGCAGTTTCACCCGCAATAAAACTCAATCAACAACTTCATAACTACGGTCAACATGATGCACATCAACATAACTCTTCTGTCGATCTTGCTCTTCTTTAATACTTTGTATTACCATTTTCGTTTTTTCTTCCATCTCTTAGATTTCTTCTGGTTTTACCATGGCCCTATCGTCAAGTTGATCCTAGATCAAAGGCGTCCGAGATGGTCACACGTAAGGAAACTCAAATGGCACCATCTTAATGGTACTTTGATAGTTGTTTTTGTACGAAAACTCTACTAGTGGGAAGAACTCTTCCCAACACTTCTATTGGTATATCATGTACATACACAACAAAATATTTGAAGGTTTGGTTTGTTCCTTCTGTATGCCTGTTTTTCTTTGGGTGATATGTTGTACTAAAGTTAAGTTGGGCTAGCAAGGCCTCTTGGAAACTAGTCCAAAATCGTCTGGTAAACACCGACCCTCGATCGGATGTGATCCTTTTAGGCACGCCATGCAATATCACAATATAGCTGATAAAAATCTAGTTATGTCTAGTGCCTGATACATCGTATGCACATGGATAAAATGTGCACTCTTCGT
Organism: Picea mariana; assembly: GCA_032191745.1. NCBI lineage: Eukaryota > Viridiplantae > Streptophyta > Pinopsida > Pinales > Pinaceae > Picea > Picea mariana. The sequence continues at coordinate 21,880 of JASDQU010738136.1, forward strand.
CAGATTGTTAGCTACCACAAAAATTGATTCATGCCTCTTTGTCATCATCGGAAATCCAATAATGAATTCCATCGAAATGGCCTCCCATTTCAATTCTGGAATGATGTGTTGTTGTAGTAATCCAACAAGATGTCTATGTTCATCCTTCACTCGCTGACATTCTAGAAACCTTGCCACGTAGCTAACTATGTCCGACTTCATTACTCCCCAAAAAATAAGTTCTTAAGGTTTTCCCTCATCTTCGTGACCCTTGGATGAGCCATGTATACTGCTCTATGAGATTCTCTTAAGATCAAATTTCTCAAATTGTTGTTAGGCGGTTCGTAAATTCTCGTTATTATACCTCATCAATATGTCATTTTCCAATGTATATCCTTCAAACTTTGGTATCGTCATGGTGTATTGGATGATATTTTCCTTAACCTATTTATACTAGTCATCGTCACATTGTAAATTTAAAATATTTTCTCGAAGGTTCGTCTAAAGAGGTATCACCAAAAATATGTATGGTCTCTGACTCAACGCATCTGCTACTCCGTTCACTATCCCTTTTATGTAGGAAATATCAAATCATACTTGCTAAGCAGTTTCGACCAACGCCTTTGTCGCGCTTTCATGTCACTTGAATAAAAATGTGTTGGAAACCACAGTGGTCTATTTTCAGGTGAAATTTTCATCCAATCAGGTAGTGCCTCCATACTCTGAGGGCATACATAATGGATAATAACTCCAAATCATGTGTTGTGTAGTTCTCATCATTCTTTCTTAGTTTTCTAGAGATGCAAGTGATCACTCGACCATCTTGCATCAAGACTCCACCTAAACCTTTCTTGGATGTATTTTTGCATAACAATAATTCCTTGTCCATGTCAATGAATTTTAGTATCGACGTTGTATTCAAAGCTCCTTGATCCTTCAAAATTTTTCCACGGATTTATTTTTCCATGTAAACTTCTTGTTTTTCTTCTGCAATTTTTTAATCAAATTTGCTACCTTCGAAAAACCTATGACAAACCATCGATAATATCCAGCTAATCCCATGAAGTTACATATTTTTGTCACGTTCGTCAGTGCAGTCCATTCCATAATAACCTCTACCTTCTCTGGATCCAGATTGATGCCTTCATCGGAGATAACAAGCCCTAAGTAATGAGTCCTTGATTGATAAAAATAACATTTCAATAGTTTGCCTTATAAATTGTTTTCTTGTAAACATTGTAGTACCAAGCACAAATGTTCTTCATGTTCTTCCATTGTTCGAGAATATATCCATGTGTCGTCAATGAATACTTGAAAAAACTTGTCCAACTATTCGCGGAACACCCCATTCATCAAGCTCATGAATTCCCCCGGGCCATTTGTCATTCCAAATGGTAAAACGATAAACTCATAACTTTTGAACCTCATCTTGATTGTTTTCTTAGGAATATTTTCCTCTTTGATTCATAACTGGTCATATCTTGATCTCAAGTCAATATTTGGAAACATCGTTGCACCTTCCATTTGGTCAAATAATCGTCTATTCTTGGCAACATATATTGATTCTTGATTGTTTTCATTGTTTGAATGACAACAATCAATACAGAGTCTCCACGACCCATCCTTATTCCATATGAAAAATAACATGCACATGCCAAGGTGACACACTTGGATGTAAACTTTCTAGGTCTGACAACTCCTTCGGTTTCATTTTCAACCCCTGTAAATTAGGGGTCGACATCCGATAAGGTGTTATTTCTATTGGTCCAGTTCCAGGCTTTAAGTCGATGGTAAATTCCATCTTTTATTTGGGCGGAAACCTGGTAACTCTTCTGGGAACACGTCCACAAACTATCGTACTACTGGGAGGTTTTCTATTCCTTCCACCATGCCCTTGTCGTTCAACGCTAAGAATGCATATAACTTGCACCCTTGTGCATGCTCTTTTGTAGTACCTAGTTCTATCCAAAAACAAAAGTTTGGTCGGTGATTGTGCTTGACATCTCGGGCACAGCGGACTAGTGATCGACTTGGAAGTTACACAGTGTTGCGTGAATCCTATGGGTCTTGCCCAAATATCCAACTGTAGTGGGTCTTGTTGATACGACCTCCCTGGCCCTCTCAGCTAGATAGTCATGCTGGTAATGTGGTTCTCCACATGTCCAACATCTAGTCTTCAGTCTAGTACTCCTAGTCCTCGAAGTAGAAGTTGTTGACCCACCAGCCTGAAATCTTGGTTTGTTCTATAGAACAAGCCTGACGATTGTTGTTATTGATGTAGTGGTCCTCTATAAGGATTTCCCCACTGGGGAGCCGGTCATTGAGGTGTCATGAACGTGAATACTCTCGATGTATCTCGATACCTTGACAAAGTTCTAGCTGAGACTGATGTTGTTGCACACCATGAGTCACCTTTTTTCATCGATCTCGCAGGATTCCTACCCTGACCCCGAATAATCAGCTCTTCCTTAGATATGCGGGCCTTCTAGAATACATTGTGAAACATCTGAGGCATTAGTATCCTCACTTTCTCATGAATGCTAACGTTTAAGGCCATCACAAACTTGTTGACCTTTATCTTCTTCGTGCTCAGATGTGCAACATACCGAAAAAACTCCATGAAATGGGTGCCGTACTTGGGCACCATACAACCGCCCTGTCATAAGGAGTTGAACTCATTGAATTGATACTCAATGAATTCCTCTGACAATTACCTCTCCCAAAATCACTTCTCGAATAGTTCCCATGACACATCTTAGACGATGAGGTTTAGTTGTGGTAGGAGCATCTTCCACCATAGAAGAGAAATCCCCTTTAGCTGAAATACCACCACACAGACTTTCATGTTGGAGGTGTAGGCACGAAGTGAAATGCACATCGTCTGTTCTCCAACCCTGCCTCGATGAATATGTCATCTGTGGCACCCATGAACTCGAGAAACTCCACCTCCTCGAGTTCTATGAAAATGCTAACATTGCCAGCTGGAGCATGTTGTGAACCCTGCTTGGGTACACACACCCTAGACTCACGTATTAAATATTTGGTTGATCAAGGCCTCTAACATCCTTTGAAAGGACCTCATCAGATCAAACACATTCCTCTCAACAGTCAAACCCTCTCCAATAATGTGTTCTTCTCCTTGGGGTTTATACCCCTCTAGCATGGATGCTATTGGAGGCGTCGCTCCTTTGCCCCTTGCACCATGTCGTCTACCTCCATGACGTCCTCTAACTAGGATTACCGATACAGACAAGTTAAAATTTTAATTAGCGCTAAGTTATTAATCATGGTTTTAATATAGTGCAAGGAGCGATGATCCATAGTCGCAAGGTTGAACCCGCTCTGATACCATATGTAATGGCCCTCCATTACGCCTAAGAAAAATCGAAGCACAAAAGGTAAAATATTTTTTATTTATTTTGCATTAAGAATTTAATATCAACACATGATCACAACAATGCTTGATGAACAACATCTTAAGTAAAAGTAGTACCGACTACTCATCATGGAAATCACTAATGATGCATTCAATGCGTCAATGAAGGATGCAACACATAAACATAAATAACGTATCATATTAGCACATTGTAATATATTGAAGCAATTTACATCAACAATCAATCAGATAATGAATATAAAATGACTACGCCCCCAACCTATCCTACAAGGTTAGGACCTTCATGACACATAAGCAACATTCAATTCCAGGTTCCAATTGATTTTAACCATTTAAGATCTCAAGGCTGGCCACTGTTCTGAAGAACAAGGAGGTGTCTACATTCCGCTAACACAATCAAGTCCAAGCCAACTATCCTAAACCAACAACATCAATGATAATAAATAGCGCAATATCATTCTAATAAACCATCACACGTAACATACATTCCATGGTGTAAGAGAACTTAATTACTAAATCAATCATACAATGATATAAGCTAAAGAGCAAAGTAATCAACTTCATTTTATTTCAGGGAACAAAAACAAACATCCACTTTAATCCAAGGCACGCGATCAATTAATTCCCGAGTTCAACCATAAATCAACAGATATTCCAAGGTGCATGCGTGATCTACATGTTGAATTAGACATAAATTGACATTCCTTAAAATACTCACAATATTTCATTTATGAAATCATACATCAACATTTAATTTGTGGCTCGTGGATATCAAATTCTAACAATCATTCATCAACATTAAATATTCGCTGCACGCGAGAGAAAACAACTCTAGAACAATCACATGTCAACTTAATTAATGGCGCAAGAGAAAACTAGTTACTTATTCAGTCATATATAGACATAATTTTGTGATGCAAGGTAAACAATCATAACCGATCGTATATAAATATTTAATTCATGACATAAGAGTAATATGATTACTAAATCAGTCAACATCAATATCATTTAAAGGCGCAAGAAAATCTAATTAAAAATGATTGTTCATCAATTTTATTTAAGGGCGCAAAGCTATTCTATCTATTTAATCACTCCTTCAAGCAAGGTTTAAGCTTAAATTCAATAAGAAAATAATACATAGATTAATAAGAACCCCATGCGGATAAGGCCAATCGTAGTGGAAGACAAAGATCTAATTCTCATGTCAACGAGGTTGTTAAGGTCGGGATCGTTCAAGTCAAGCATCATGTAACAAACTCATACCTTACTAACATACATGCGTCAGTGTAAAATGCATTTTCTTTTATCATCTATCTGATTTATTTATTGTCTGAATTCCACTCCGATGCTACATGTTCTATCTACTAAAGCACAAGATACACCTTTAGTTCAACCTCGACCTTCTAGTACCATCATTAACTACATCATTTAAAAACTCTTCTCTTGATTTTATAATCCATTCATTATGATTAAAGATTTATTAACTAAAAATCCTTAATGCAACCATCACTCACTAACTTAATATTCCTTAACTAAACCCTAGTGAAAGCTCCCAGTCTTCTGCTTGAGATATGGAGAGGTGTAGGCAACGTAAGACCCACAATTCCTTATCAAAGTAAATAACATTACTTAAATCAAATAAAATCATGCTTAAATAAAAGCCAATAATTTATCCCAATCAGAACAAGGGCAGCGTGGCTGCGTGTACTGCCTCCCCACGCTGCCCGCTGTACTGCGTTTTTAATTCCAGAACCCACAATCATATGAAAATTGGTATGGCTATTTCTAACCAGAAATGACGGCAAATTTCAGAGTTTCTGCGACCATTCTGACAGCGGCGGCTCTGTGATCGAGAAG
>JASDQU010738136.1:72819-99369 GCA_032191745.1 Picea mariana
TTCAGCACCTATCCTTGATTATCAAGATTTCATAAATTCACCAAACAAGATTGCTAACTAGAATGATTAACAATTACCCAAGCATGAATCATATGAAAACAATGTAACAATCAGTAAAGCAGAGTTTCAGCAAGACAGAGTTCAATAAAGTAGTGTTTCAGCAAAACAGAGTTCAATAAAGTAGTGTTTCAACAAAACAGAATTTAATCAAGGCATGAACAGAAATAAAACTAACACACTACAAAGCTAATGGGTGAATCTTGTGAAGAATGTGGGCCCTCCCTTCTCACAAGATTTCCCTGAAATGAGAGGAACTAGAAAGAAATGCTCAGAACAATCTTTTATTCATCTGTCAACTGTATCATATTACAATGTCTGAAATAAAACACGTCCCTCTATGTAAATCCTTTCTTAGTCAAAAAGAAGGTCCTCTCTAATGATGATTTCCTCTTATTTAAAGAGGAGAATCCCCTCGATACAATTTGATCATCAAATTACATGTGTACATCTGAGTCCTATTCTTATTCAGATCAAATCTCTATACTAGGATAGGACATCCTAGTCTCCTGTAACAGAATGTTATTACAATAGTTGAAAAGGTGTTGAGTGAGGTGTTGTTGTCGGCTGGAGTAACAGCTTCCTTATTTGTCTTCTCGTTACTGTTGTTGTATGTTGTTTCAGCATCGCAAATCGCAGGTTGTTTCAGCAACGAAATTTGCGTTCTGGCTGTTTCAGCAAAATGGTCACGTAGCAGCGATGGTTAATTCTAGCTCAAGGTGCGGCTGTTGTGGTCAATGTAACAGCTTTGTGTTGTTGTTTCAGCATCGTAGACCACGGACATTGTAACAAATTTTTCTTGTGGGGTTGTTGTTTCAACATCGTAGACCACAGGGAGTGAAACATCTTCTTCTGTATGAGTTGTTGTTTCAGCGTCGTAGACCACAGACTGTGTAACAGCTTCTTCTTGTGTGAGTTGTTGTTTCAGCATCGTAGACCACAGACTGTTTCAACCACAGGGTTTGCATGCTTTGAGTATTTCAGCAACAAACCTCAATGCTAATCTGCAGTTCGAACTGTTTCAACACTTATATATTTCTGATCAATGGTTAAGTATGAGAGTAATGTAAAATTATATGCAAAACAGATTAAACATATAGTAAAGAGAAGAGACGTTCTATACCTTTGGAGAGATAGGGTAAGGTGATAATATAAGTTTAAATGTGAGTGAAAAAAGGATGTAAAGGTAGCAAAAAGAGTGAGCAAAAAGGTACATTGTATGGTCCTAACATCCCCCCAACTTAAAATGTTGCATGTCCTTAGGCAAATTCAATCTAAATCAGAATCTGGATACCGACTTTGAGCGTGCAAGTTACTCAAGCAGTAGTTGTGGAAGTTGTTGTCTGTTGGAGCTCTGAACCCTTGAACGCGTTGTAACCTTTGCCAAGCTATTGTTTCGGCTTTCTTGGGCAACTTATAGTGAACTTGATATTTCTCTGCTAGCATCCAGAGGATAGGAAAATGAAACTAATACCCTATCCAGCTTTCAGGACATTGCTGAACACACTTGATGTAGCTAGGTACCCTGGAGATTTCTATCTCAAGATTAGTGGGGCTGAAGGGATTGTGTTCTTGTCTTTTCCCCATAGATTATTGTCAAAACATGTTATTTGCTTGTAGGGTAGCAATCTCTGTGGATCTAATGAACTATTGACAATCCTGAAGCACTATTGTCTGTAGTTGTTGAATGTGTTGAGTCATCCCTGGTTTCTTTAAAAATTGATAATACTCTGTAACAAAGGTGGCAACATTTTGTGGTTCTGGCCTTATCCAGAGAAGGTGGTTATCCTCATTATGCTTGGCAGCTAGGAAGTCATCCTGCCATATAATCTGATTGTTAAGGAAGGAGGTGAGTGCTCGAATCTGGATGTCACCAACAAGAGAGTTAAGGTTAAGTTGTCGGCTCTCAGGGATGGCCTCATTATGAAAATATAATTCACAGAGAAGGTGTTGATCCATAGCAGAGGCTTCTGCAAAAGTTTTAACAAAATCTGTTGGATTTAACACTGCATGGGGTCTGCCTTCTTTGATTGACTTGATCTAAAACCATGTAAGTCGTTCCATGAGGAACAGAGAGTAATTGCAGGATGGTTTCCTTGCAGCCAACAACTTTTGTGCCAAGTCAAATATTAGGAGCAATTTGCCTTTTAGCTCTTTGTTCTATTTCTTAAGCGCAGGGGATTCCTAGCGTGTTTGCTCCAAATCTTCCCAGTTTGAATAAATGTTGTTTAGCCAGATTAGTCTGTGTTTCTGTAGGCTTTTTGCCTGTGTAACAACAGACTCTTTTTTCCATTTATCTATTATTTCCTGCTCATCCCATGGCTGAGTTTGTGTTTCAGCGTTGCAAGTGGTGGGCTAAGGTAGGGTCTGAGTGGCTCGTTCCACAAAGGTGTGGGTATTGATCTAGCTAGGAGGGGCAGATTCATCAATAGGCAATGTTTGTAAAGATTTATTAACAAAAGCAGGGGCTTCAGATTTGGGAATTATTGTAGGGCAGGGTTCAGTTTTAATTTTTGAAGGTCCTGCTGGTTCTTGTGTAACAACAGGTTTTTCTTCTTTTACTGCAAACGTCGTAGGTGCAGGGGAAGCTCCTGGCATTGGAATGTGAATTACCTTGTATCCTTCTTGATAATAGATGTCCCCACATTGACTGCACATATACTCTCTACACGGATTCTCTGTTGTATTTTCTTCTGTCACTATGCGAGCTAGGGTGTACAATTTAAGTTCCTTCTCATAGGCTTCATTTGTCGCGGCTAGCTCTTGCTTGTAGGATTCCAGTTCAAACTTTAAGAACTCATTTTATTGTAGAACAGAGGCCATTGTTGGTTCTGGAAGAGGGGTGACTGGTTCTTGTGTAACAGTCACAGTCGCACTAGCTGGTTCTTTTGGAGAAGATACAGGTTCGGCAGCTAATTCTTGTATTTCAGCTTCTTGATGTAGAGAAAGTAGTGTTGCAGCACCCTGGGCATCTGACTCCTATATCTTGGTATCAATATCAGCAGCTAGTTCTTGTGTTTCAGTTGTAGCTGGTTCTTTTGTTTCAGCTACTGAATGAGTAGTTGGTTCTTGTGTTTCAGCTACTAAATGGGTAGCTGGTTCTTGTGTTTTAGCTATTGAATGGGTAGATGGTTCTTGTGTTTCATCTATTGAATGGGTAGCTGGTTCTTGTGGTTTAGCTACTAAATGAGTAGCTGGTTCTTATGTTTCAGCTACTAAATGGGTAGTTGGTTCTTATGGTTCAGCTACTGAATGAGTAGTTAGTTCTTGTGTTTCAGCTACTTGATTTGAAACGGATTATGTTGCAACACACTGGGCATCTGGTTCTTGTGTTTCAATGCCTGTGGGTGGAATAGGTAAAGAATCTGGAATCTGGGAGGTTGGAGGTGTACGGGGTTTTAATTGGATGGGTTGGGGATTTCGGGCAGTGGCGGTAGTGGCTTCCCTTGTTGCGGCCCTTGTTTGTTTTCTTTGTAAGAAGGGCGGAAAGAAAGGAATTTGTTTTCGTTTGCGTGGGGGATTTTCCTCAATGATGGGACAGGGAGAATTGTCTGGTTCAGAATCATCGCTAAGAATATGAAGGGTAGGAGTGGATGATTATGGTAAAATGTGGGGCGTGCTTGGTATGGTAGGGGGGTCAATTGGATTTATTAGGTCTGTAGGCGGACTGTTAGGTACTTTCGGAGGGTCTGGAGGGTTTTGTGGTTGTTGTTCCTGAAGATTTTCAGGAATTTCAACAACTTCTTGGGGTTCTATGGGTGGGTTGTTTAGTGGAGGGTTTTGTTGGGAAAAACCCTTTTGGATAAGTAGTTGAATGAGACAGTGATGGGTGAGTGAAAGGCGGGATCTTTAGCCTTTTTAAAGTAGTGCGACATATTTTTAATACATCCGAGCAAATAATAAGGAATGTTCACCAATCTAGCATGTCTTAAATGAGACAACAGGACAAAATCAGACTGGTAGACTACCTGGTATCGACCTTCACAGGTAAGGTAGTTCTTGATGAATTTTTCAACTTTCGGCCATGGAGGTGGCAACGAGCTAAGTCAGACACCCCGGCCTTTGGGTTCAATTTGTTCCCCTGGCAAGAGGAAATCCTACTGGGCATTGAGGATGATATGTTTTCGGCTGAACAAGCGAATGCCATTGGTAGGGAGACCCGAAACCTATGCTATATCCTCTTCTGTACTGGAATCCGAACCCCTTGAACAATGGAATGATCTTCCTGGAGATTTCGAGCAAATTGCAGAACCTGTTGTTGATCAAACCCCTGGAGTCTCTGAAAATAGCCGAGCCATCTTACCTACAGAAAAATTTGATAGACTTCTGGGTACAGTTTTAACAGGGCTGTCGTGGCAGGTTCGTACCGTATAACAGGGCCTCCCATAGCTAACATCTTGGTAAAATGCAGCGTCAAAGAGTCGAGTAACCGCTTCCGTGCAGAGTGAGTTTTTCGAGTGAAGGCATGCAAATGGTGGTGAAACAAACGAAAGGATGATAAATAGGAATGGTGGTGGTTAATTTGTGTGAAATGATGGTATAAAAGTTTGATATTTCCTCCCCCCCCCCACTTCAAGTGCGGCTAATAATGATTTTACATGAGTGGTAATAATGAGTTGGAATCTTCTCATTAACTATAGCTTAATTCTATTTACATAAAATTTACATACCTCACCTTTACCTTTTGATTCGTACTTCAAACAAAATATAGTGCCTGTCCATAATAGTTCTGCAGTGGCCGTGGTGGAGAATTTTGATTTGTTAGGGGAATTGTATCAAGGATTTATTTACTGGAAGGACAAAATGTAATCTGAGATCGCAAAAGCTTATTGACGGAGAATGCTGAGAAGTTGGTGTTTCAGCAACAGGGAAAGAATAGAGAAATGTTCGCTAAAGAGTGATGCTGCAGAATACTACCGAGGCAGTGGTGTTTCAGCAGTATGGAAAATGTGAAAAATTGTTGAACAGTGGTGTTTCAACAATGGGAGAAAATTGTGAAAAATTGTGGGCAGTGGTGTTTCGGCAATGGGGAAAGGATGTGAAAAATTGTTGAACAGTGGTGTTTCAGCAATGGGGGAAATGTGAAAAATTGTTGAACAGTGGTGTTTCAGCAATGGGAAAAATGTGGAAAATTGCGGAACAGGGGTGTTTCGGTAGTGGGGGAAGGATGTGAAAAATTGCTGAATAGTGGTGTTTCAGCAATGGGGGAAATGTGAAAAATTGTTGAACAGTGGTGTTTCAGCAATGGTAAAAAGGTGCAAAGTTGTTGAACAGTGGTGCTTCAGAAATGGAGAAAGTCAAAAAGTTGTTGAACATTGGTGTTTCAGCAATGGGGAAGCTTGCCTCTTCTTGAAGTAGGATTGTCCTTTCTCAGTAGGCATGTGCTTTGATCGGGAATCTGCAAAAATCAATTGTAACATGGTATTTCTTGATAGGGATTATTAGTAAACGAAATCTAATCTAATACTAAAGAAATTAAATTAAAAGAATTAATTACAATGAGGGGTAGAAGCCCCCTCTAAAAAGAGGTAATGAGAGTCTGCCACACATGTAGCCTTAAAATCTTCTTTGGAAATAGGGCGCGGGTACAGACGGAGCCGATGACCATTTACAAGTAACGGTGTTTTAGCGTCATCGATTTTGAGGAGCCTTACTGTTCCATTGGGGAAAACAGTGTCTACTTCGTAGGGTCCAAGCCATCTTGTACATAGTTTCCCTTGAAATTCTTTAAACCGGGAGTCGTACAGTAGGGCCCAATTACCTTTTTGGAATTGCTTATGCTTGATGGTTTTTTCATGCCATTTTGATCTTTGCTGTTGAATCATAGTTTTCTGATGAATGGCATCTAGTCTTTTCTCATCCAATTCATTAAGCTACTACAACCTGGCTGTCTTTGCATCGGTCAAATCAAGGTTGACAGCTAAAGCAGTCCTTAAGGTTTTGATTTCAAATTCCATAGGAAAGACAACACTTTTCCATAAACTAATTCATAGGGAGAGAATCCTATAGTATTTCTCCATGTAGTTTTGTAGGCCCATAATGCTTCAGGGAGCCTGTGAGACTAGTCCTTTCTGTTTTCCTTCACTGTTTTTGTGAGAATGGCTTCTATTACTTTATTTGTGCTTTCCACCTGTCCATTGGCTTGGGGGTGGCATGTTGTAGTCATTCTATGCTGAATATGATATTTTTGAAGGGTGGCTTTAAAACCATGAGAAGTGAAAGGAGGTCCTCCATTTGTAACTAATTCTCTTGGCACTCCAATTCTGATGAAGATGTCTTCAAATAGGAAATCTAGAACTGCTTCTTTAGTTTCTCTATGGAGTGCTTTAGCTTCCACCCATTTGGTCATATAATCTGTGCAGACCACTATGTAAACTTTTTGATTGGATGGGGGGTTAATGGGTCCTACAAAGTCTAAGGCCCATCTTTCGAATGGTTCAAGTACTATTTGGGGGTTTAATGGAATTTCATCTCTATGATTAGGTTGGCCCATTCTTTGGCAGCTATCACAGGCCCAGACATATTTCTTTGCATCTTTAAAAAGTGAGGGCCAATAATACCCCACCCTGAGAATTTTATGTGTTGTTCTTTTATCAGCAAAATGCCTGCCACAAGGGCCATCATGGCAAGCTTTTAGTAGGTCATAAACCTCATCTTCTCTAATGCACCTTCGGATTTCTTGATCAAGTCCTGTGTGGAAAAGACACCCACTTATCCAGCTATACTGAGCACTTTGTTGAATGATTCTTCTTTTCTCTCGATGGGATAGGTGTGGTGGTAACTTCCCTGCAACCAAGTAGTTAGCGATGTCTACATACCAAGGTGAGTGAGAAGATACTGCAAATAGATATTCATCAAGAAAGGAATCATCTACTGGGGTATCATCATCAGGTGTTAACCGAGAAAGGAAATCAGCAACTACATTTTCTTTTCCTAGTCTATCTACAATTATAATATCAAATTCTTGCAATAATAGTAACCATTTGGTGACTCGAGCATTTGTGATAGGTTTGTTCATTAGATATTTGATAGCTAAGTGATCAGTATGGACAAGAGTAGAGTAGCCAGTGATGTAATGTCTAAATTTGTTAATAGCATAGATAACTGCTAAGAATTCCTTTTCGGTAACTGTATAATTGAGTTCAGCAGGAGTCATATTCTTGCTAATGAAGTAAATAGCATAAGGGAGATGATTTTCTTCTTGTCCCAAGACATCTCCTATTGCAGTATCTGAAGCATCAGAGGATATATGAAAGGGAAGTGTCCAATCAGGTCCTCTGAGAATAGGAGTTGTAGATAACTGATGTTTAAGTGTATTAAATGCTTCCTGGCAAGAATTAGTCCATTTGAATTCAACATTTTTCATTAGTAACACAAACAGGGGAGAAGTTATTTTGGAAAAAATTTTGATAAATCTTCTGTAGTATCCAGCATGTCCTAGAAAACTTCATACCTCTGTTTGGGTTTTGGGAGTAGGAAGATCTTTAATGACTTGTATCTTGGATGGATCCACCTGAATTCCTTGAGATGAAATAAAATGTCAAAGAACTATTCCTTCACTCATCATCATATGACATTTTTCTGTACTTAAGGAGAGGTGGGCTTGTATACATCGTTTAAGTACTTTCTCAAGGTTTTGTAGTGCTTTCTGAAAAGAAACACCATAAGGGGTAAAGTCATCCATAAAACTTTCTATAGAGTCATTAAGCATATCAGAGAAGATTCATATAACTGCTCTTTGAAAGGTTGTTGGTGCATTACATAATCCAAATGGGAGAAATCTATAAGCAAAAGTTCCCCAAGGGCTAGTAAAAGTGGTCTTATCTTGATCTTGAGGTGCAATTTTGATCTAATTATACCCACTGAAACCATCTAAAAATGAGAAAAATTTCTTCCCTGACAAACTGTCTAACAACTGATCAATGAATGGTAATGGAAAGTGATCTTTTTGAGTTGCTTTATTTAAGGCTTTGTAGTCCACACATACTCTCCATTTTCCATTTTTCTTAAGAACTATTACCAACAGGGACACCCATTCACTGTCTGATATAGGATATATAAACCCTGCATTAAGCAATTTTTGAAGTTCTTCTTTAACGATTTCTCTTAAATTAGGTTTCATTCATCATTGAGATTGGCAGATCGGTCGACAATATTCTTTGATATATATATGATGAGTACATAATTCAGGAGAGATTCCTTTCATATATGGATAGTCCCAAGCGAATGCTTCTTTATGTTCAAGAAGTAACTTCATTAATTGTTGTGTTTCAGCATCTGTCAGATTGGGGTTTATGTTCAGTGTTTTGCCAGGTTCAATTTCTACTGGTATGCTTTTAGAAGAGATGGTGGCAGATGTTTGGGGTGGGTTTTCAGAGTCAAAATTGTCCTGATTATCTGACTCCAAAATTGCAGCTAGTTGATTATGATTTTTTGGAGTCATGGAGGAGGGTTCACAAATAAAATTATTAATTACTTCATCCTCATTGGCATCTTTAAGGCTTAGATCTTGTCCGATAGTCAAGATGGGTTGAGTAAGTTGATCATCAAAGTCTACCCATACAGAATTATCATTATTAATCAGGGGTGTAGCATGAGGGTAGAGGGTAAGTTGTTTAGTATCGTAACCGTTGGAAATTGTCATTGAATCTGATCTACAACTGATAAAATCATCTGCTATAGCTAGCCAATGCCTGCCCAAAATTAAAGGGTGCCCCCCCAACTTTGTTTTAGGTTGTAATACCACAAAGTCAGCTGGATAATTCCAGGATTCCACTAAGATAATTAGATCTTCAATGACTCCCTCCGGTTTGATTGTGGAGCGGTCAGCTAATTCTAGGATAGTTGGGGTGTCTCTGATTTCATTTTGCAGTTGTAGTAGTTGTGAGGTTTCCAGATTCATTATATTGATAGCGGCACCTAAGTCTACCAGGACTCGAGGGATTATCATTTTTCCAATTTGTACTGAGACGGTAGGGTGTCCAGGATCACCATATTTAACTGGGGGAACTTTACCTGACATTAGTGCAGACAAGTCACCCATGACATGGACTGTGAGGGGATCCTTAATTTTCCTACCAGGTTTCTTAACACAAATGTCTCGCATAGTCCTGGCATAAATTGGTACATCTCAGAGTGCTTGTAGTAGAGGAATTTTGACATAAAGATTTTGTAATTCCCATAGAAGATTGAAAGCTGGTGGCTCAAGCGTTTTAGTCAAAGATAAATGCTCAAGAAATGGTGGTTTTGTTGTTTCAGCAGCATTGTTAGAGGATGATTGTACCTCTTCAGGTACATCATGCTCTTTTGTTTCCTCTTTATTAGAAGAGTTAACATCGGCTATGATAGGTTCTACTATTCTCCCAGATCGTAAATGAATATCGTTGCACTGCGCAGGGAGAAGAGAAAATGTAGGTTGGTTATGAATGTCAATGCACTGCACAGCTTTATTATTGGAGTTAGGGTTAGGTTGTACAGGTAGTTGGGGCCTCATTATTTGATTGTTTGGTGGGGTACCCGATGGTAAGGAGAGTGGTTGTAGAAATCGTGATTGAGGTAATTGATTTGGGAAGGGGGGTTGTTTTCCTCTCCAATTTGGATTCCATTGGTTCCGATATGGTTGTTGTTGTTTTGGAGGCCAAGGATTCCACATTAATGGATCAACAAAGGGTGGGTTAGTTTGTTGCATGGGTGGGTAATTCATTTGATTTAGGTATTGCATTTGATTATAGGGAGGGTAATTCATTTGATTGAAAGAAGGATAGTTGTTCCAACGATTAGAAGATGTAAATGGAATATTAGGATTCATACCTTGTCCCCGTGGTTACCATTTGCCTTCTCTGTGTAAGCAGATAGACAACTTCAACTTCTTCATCAGTTGGTTGTAATGCTGCCTTGATTCCTGGTAAAGAAGGGCATTATTGAGTTTCATGATCTTTATCACAGATGGTGCAAATTGGATTTTTGTCCAATGGACATTCCCTTCGTGGGTGCTTGTCTCTGCATTTAGAACAAAAGATGGACAAAGCTACTTTTGCTTCTACTTGCTTCTTTTGAATCTGCAGGGTGTCAATTTATGAGGCAAAAGAGCTTAACATTTCAGTTTTAAAACCTTCAAGTAAATTACCTATTTCGGCTCTTGTTGCTCCCCCACTGGCTGATTTTTGAACTCTTGAAAATGTGGTGTCCCTGCTATTTGATCTATTTCTTGAAGCTCCTCTTGAACATATTTTACATAGGTTAACAATTTCATCATATGATTCCTTAGATATGTCCCCTTTTCCAAGCATATTCATCATATCTAGACAGTCATCCCTTAGACCTTTTAATAATATAGTTTTAAGAATATCTTTACTTACATTGGGGTGACTAGATCTGTAGATTATACTGTAGCCTTTATACAAAGTCCTCCATATTTTCATCCTCTTTCTGCATCATCTTAAATAGTTCTTCCCTTTTTTCTCTTGTTTAGCAATAGTCCTGGTATTTATTCAGGAATTTCTATTTCATTTGGTCCCATGTTGTCATTACATGTCCTCCAAGACTCATGAACCATCTTAGTGCATTTCCTTTCAATGTTGTTGGAAATAGCTTTAATTTTTGAGCATTGGAAATGTAATCATAACTTCTGCATAATATATCAAACTCAAAAAGGAATTCATCAGAATCTTCTGAAGACAAACCATGAAATTTAGGTAGTGCTGAGAGTGGAATGTTCTTCATGGGAGCTAACCCTCTAGGAAGATCACCAATAGGAAATCCTAATGTGGAGAAAGAGTTTTCATCATTTACCTCTCCTTCAGGACCTGCCTGTTCTTCATGATGCAATTCTTCATTGTACTCATCCATGTTTTCTTCTGTCTACTCCCCTGCTGTGCTTGCTCTATCCTCAATGTTTCCTGCTAGTTTCTCGACTATCTTAGGACTCCAAACTTCTTTCCCCGTCTCAAAGTTTGCTTGAAATGAAGGTTGGTATTTTGGTTTCTGAGAGTTTGATCGTTGAGCAGCAGATTCAGACTTTGATATAATCTCGTCAATATAAGTCTTTCTTCCTCCTCTTCCTCTGCCCCTACCACCTATAGAGTTAGTGTCTTTGGGATCTCCGTGTCCTCTCATGCAATCTTTGTATCTGAAAAATCATAAGTGCTTTTGAAATCTATAATTACCTTCCCCAGCAACGGCGCCAAAATGTTAGTCACTATAATTGCTTATTTAACTAAACAATCAAGTGCTACATAAATTGTCAACCCAGGGAAGTCAGTTTATTTCGAAGGTAATCACGCACTATATATGATCAATCTCAAAAGCAACCTAGAGTTGTAGTAAAAACATATTAATCACACTTTGCCTTGAACAAACTGAAGTTCTAACTTGAATTACAGGAAAGCAATCTACCTATTGCAGAGTTCAATTCTTAAAGAAATAATAGTCCAAAGAATCCTGGATTACATTAAGAAAATAACAACCTGGAAAATAAATCTTTCAAGACACTGCAAAAGGAAAGACCAACTATTCTGTAACTAGAGTACAGCACCCTATTCCCAAAGTAGGAATCTTCAACAACTATTTCCGATCACCACACTTTTATGAACTCATTGCTAATTGAAATGATTGACACACACTGAAGACTAACTAACTCTTAATAGAGAACAGGACCCTATTCCTCAAGCAGGAATCTTCAGCACCTGTTTCCGATTAGCACACTTTCATGAACTCATTACCAATTGAAATAATTGACATGCACTAAAGGCTAACTATCTCTAACAGGGAACAAGACCCTATTCCCCAAGAAGGAATCTTCAACACCTATCCCTGATTATCAAGCTTTCATAAATTCACCAAACAGGATTTCTAACTAGAATGATTAACAGTTACCCAAGCATGAATCATATGAAAACAATGTAACAATCAGTAAAGCAGAGTTTCAGCAAGACAGAGTTTAGTAAAGTAGTGTTTCAGCAAAACAGAGTTCAATAAAGTAGTGTTTCAGCAAAACAAAATTTAATCAAGGCATGAACAGAAATAACACTAACACACTACAAAGCTAATGGGTGAATCTTGTGAAGAAGGTGGGCCCTCCCTTCTCACAAGATTCCCCTGAAATGAGAGGAACTAGAAAGAAATGCTGAGAAAAATCTTTTATTCATCTGTCAACCGTATCATATTACAATGTCTGAGATAAAACATGTCCCTCTCTGTAAATCCTTTCTTAGCCAGAAAGAAGGTCCTCTCTAATGATGATTTCCTCTTATTTAAAGAGGAGAATCCCCTCGATACAATTTGATCATCACATTACATGTGTACATCTGAGTCATATTCTTAGTCAGATCAAATCTCTATACTGGGATAGGACATCCTAGTCTCCCGTAACAGAATGGTATTACAATAGTTGAAAAGGTGTTGAATGAGGTGTTGTTGTCGGCTGGAGTAACAACTTCCTTATTTGTCTTCTCGTTACTGTTGTTGTATGTTGTTTCAGCATCGTAAATCGCGGGTTGTTTCAACAACAGGATTTGCGTTCTGACTGTTTTAGCAACATGGTCACGCAACAACGATGGTTAATTCTGGCTCAAGGTGCGACTATTGTGGTCAATGTAACAGCTTTGTGTTGTTGTTTCATCATCGTAGACCACATAGAGTGTAACAGCTTTTTCTTGTGGGGTTTTTGTTTCAGCATCGTAGACCACAGGGAGTGTAACAGCTTCTTCTGTATGAGTTGTTGTTTCAGTGTCGTAGACCACAGACTGTGTAATAGCTTCTTCTTGTGTGAGTTGTTGTTTCAGCATCATAGACCACAGACTGTTTCAGCCACAGGGTTTGCGTGGTTTGACTATTTCAGCAACATGCCTCAATGCTAATCTGCAGTTCGAACTATTTCAACACGTATATATTTCTGATCAATGGTTAAGTACGAGAGTAATGTAAAATTATATGCAAAATAGATTAAACATATAGTAAAGAGAAGAGACATTGTATACCTTTGGAGAGATAGGGTAAGGTGATAATATAAGTTTAAATGTGAGTGAAAAAAGGATGTAAAGGTAGCAAAAAGAGTGAGCAAAAAGGTACATTGTATGGTCCTAACAAACGTGTCCTACCCGAAGATGGATGGTCCTCCTTCTTTCGAGAATTTGTAATCCCACTTCACCTTGCACTTTAAAGAACATGCAGGTTCTCCTGGATTCAACCATGGTCGGACCCCACGCTTGGATCTAACACCCAAGATCTGTCCTCCATCTGCGCGCTCGACCTATCTGAATTCAGATCTAACGGTCATCGGGAATTCTCAATGGGATCCAATGATCACTGTCACTTCTCCTCCTGATCTTACACATCCTCCTAACTTGGAATAATTTCTAAGTGTCAAAGGCCTCAACCTTTGATCCATCTAAGATCCTGAGTACGCTATCTCTCTTGAGCTTTGGCAATGAGTTAACCTCATCCCTGGTGCACACCTACCCACTACGTGCAACTCTGTGATAATCCTCCTAATCTTACGTTGTTCCTATTTTTCCATCACTGCAGACTCTAATCTTGCCATCAATGACAAGCACACTCTACCTGTAAAAATGCCAACAATCTCCCCCTTTGGCATTGATGGAAATGCTAAATGACTGTGCTTATCTGTTTGGACCTCCAACTATAGCATCCGGTCCGGACCACTCCTTTTCTCCCCCTTTGAAATCAATTTCAAAGAAAACATGCTCCCCCTAAGCTGTTGTAGTATTTTTAGGAGGTATCATATATTAAACCAGCACAAACTCATTCTGACAGGATGGACTCTCTTATTTGAGGCCTGCAAAATATTTGTATCTAAACTAGAGTCTTCTCCTTCTAATTCTTGGCCATGTTCATCTTCATCTTCAATTGTGTCCTCTGTAGTAGACTCAATATTGCTCACCTCTCTTACTGGGACTCCTTCATCAACCTTTTCTTGTCATAACTAGATGAGTCCCCCTGTCATTATTCTCTCTCTGCTTCTGATTGTTCTTCTCCTTTGTTTCTAAAAAGATTAGCTTTCCCTGACAAGGTCTTTCCTCTTGTTATCTCTACAGAATGTCATGTATATAATTTTGTACATCATAATGTTGTTTCTACGAATGTCATTGTCCTATTTGAACACTGCGCAATTGTAGGTTGTACTTTTAAAATAATCCTTGGATCTCCCCATTGATTCTCATCGATCTCTATTGCTGCAATTTCATTTTTCTTCCATGATGCATACAATCCAAGGCTTTTATGACCATATTCAATCACAAGAAAAAACCGCTACAACCACTCTCATACCTGCTTTTCTTTTTCACAGATGAATGACCTGTATCAAGTTTCTTAGGAGTACTGATTTCTTCCTTGTTGTATCCAATACCAGATTTGTCATTTGGTGATCTCTGACTAGCCAAGAGCTTATCCAGGGTCATGGAGCTATTTAAGAACTTGATTTGGGTGTTTGACTTCTCAACCTTCAAAACTTTAGCTTCTATCTTATGACATGATTCTTCTTCTACTTCTTCCATGGGATTGATGCTAACTGAACATTCTTTTATTGTATCTATGTCTTCTTCTTTACTTGCAGGGGAGGATTCAATATCAACATCATTAATTGTTTGTATGCCTTTATTCACCACTTGTCCTGAGTTTACATTTATCTTACACTCTTTGGACGTGAACACCTCTTCACTGTCTCTATCATACTTTTGACTTGTACTGAGCAAATTGTGTTTCGGACCATCCACAAGCAGAACGTACGGAGCATCTCCTTTGTCATTACTCAAACTCACCATCCCTATATCCTTGATTTTACCTGGTTCATCATTTTCAAGGATCACATTTCCTATTTTTCTTTTACTTATCGACAGAAGCTTATCCTTGTCTCCAGTCATGTGTTTGGAACATCCACTGTCTATATTCCCGGAGGCCTTTTGTTTTGAGTTGAAAGTGCTAGACCACATTTTTCACTATCTTTCCTTTTCCATGTGTTGGCCTTTCTATCTAAGAACTTTATCCTTGGATCTACTTTGTAATTCTTCAGATGGCAGTTTGCAGCTTTGTGGCCAAAGTTATGACAGTTATAGCATTAAATCTCATTGTTCAATAGGTCAAAGTTATTGTTGCAGCGTTGTCTACTCATTGACTGTTTATTATTTCTTGACCTCCTCAGTTGCATGTCTCTAGACTTAATTTGACAATTTGCAATCTGTGATGTTTTGTTACTTGGTTGTATCATTCTTTGTTGTGGCAGATAATTATTCCTTGGAAATATTAATTGCTCATGTCTAAGTCTTAAGGAACAATTTACAGCTTTGTGACCAAAGTTAGAACAGTAGAAACAATATCCATAGAAAAATTATTTGTACCTAGAAAATGGTTTTCTTCTTTGAGCAAATTGATTTCTTCCATGTTGATGATTTCCTTGAGCAGGGAGTGTATTATTTCCTTGTTCTACAGATTCAGTTCTAGCACCTTTTTCTTTACTCTTCCTGGGCGATTGATTATCTTCCTTTGTTTCTGCAGGTTTGTTGTCGTCATTGGTTGTAGATTTGACAAACTTGATGAAGTCTTTGATGCTTGGATGAACACTACTTGATCCCTCTTCATAACCCAAACCTGTTTTCAGCTTTGGATTCCTTTGCTGATTCAGAATGGTGGCTAATCCTTTTGAGGCTTTGATACTTGATAGATTCTGATGATACAAGGCTTGAAACTTCTCCAACTCTTTCCTAGTTTTCACTACTTCTTCTTCTAGAGCTTTACATCTTGCCTTATTTTCTGATAACTGTTGTTTCAAAATGTCCCTGATTTTCTTTGTCTCTTCTAATTCCACTTTTAGCAGGGCAAAGTCTTCATCAGGTTGTTTACTGTCTTTCTTGAACTGTATCAGCAATTGTTTTTGCTTTCTGTTCTTAATTCTGAGTCTGTCAATCTCTTCCAGTGCACTGATCAGTTCTCCTTCCATATCAACCACAACTTCTTCTTCATTAGCCTCACTTCTTGTTCTTTTATTATCATAATCCGCTTTGGCCATAAGCATGAATTCATTTAATTTATTTCCAATAGAAGATTCATTATCTTCATCATCTGAAGGATCATCATCATTGTCTACACATAAACTTTTCTTTCTATCAAATCTTTTGGATTTGAACTTCTCTTCACCTTCAGAGTTCTGGTCCTTCTTCTTGTGTGGACACTTATTTGCAAAGTGAACTATCTTACCATAGTTAAAACATTTGAAGGGAAGCTTGCCTTGATATTTTCCTGATCCTTTCTTTAACCTTCTCACAAATTTTGCCTCAATATCCTCTAAATTTGAATCAATATTCTCGTCTGCTTTAAAAGATATTTCTCTAGTAATGGATTTATCTTTGTTGATTCTCATTTCATATGCAGTTAGAGTTCCTAGGAGTTGATCAATGGACAGAGTTTTAAGATCATTTAGTTCTTTTATTGTAGAGACTTTTGGATTAAATTTATCAAGCAAAAATCTTAAAATTTTCTGAACTAAAATTGATTCTTCAATCTTCTCACCAAGACCCTTCATGGCATTCACAAGTTCTTCAACTCTTAAAAAATACTTACTAACTGTTTCATCTTCATTCATATTTAGTTGTTCAAACTTCAACCTAAGTGTTTGAAGTTTGGCATCTTTTACTTTCTCATTTCCTTCATAGTTGCTAATGAGTTTGTCCTACATTTCTTTGGCAGTTGGAAGATGCATCACCTTTACAAACTTAGCTTCTGCAAGTCCATTCAAGATAGCATTCATTCCCTTAGCATTAAAGCTAAATTCTAACTTATCATCCTTGGAAGCTAGCACAACAAGCTTTATGTATCCAGTCTCTACTACATTCCAAACATCAGCACCTAAGGCCATTAGGTATGTTCTCATTCTAACCTTCCAGAAGGCAAAATTTGTTCCATCAAACAAAGGAGGCTTAGTGACTGAAGTCCCTTCATGACTTGTCATGTTTAATCTTACAGATCTACCATTAGATAAAAGGAACCGGCTCTGATACCAATTGTTGGACAATTGAGAGGGGGGGGTGAATCCGTTGTTACCGTACTAAAACAATTATGCTTATTTTAAACTCTTTACAGAGCACTCAATGACAATCACAATAATGCAGAGAGGTAAGCAATAGAACATTCGACATCAGTCACACATATGAAATATACAGAGATAGATATTTCCTAAGGAAACTCATAAAGGGTAAAAACCTCTTCTTCTTGGTATGATAAGTAATCTTTACATTCTATACATTATCATACATATCAGCTCCAACTCATTGTGAGGCTACAACCTCTGTTTTGCAATATGAAACTTGTTGAAAGCACCAACTCTCTGGTTTCTCTAGCACCGACTAGAAGGAAGCACCAACTCCCTGAGTGTTCCATCACCGACTGGATGGAAGCACCTACTTCCACTTGTACAAGCACCAGCTTGTTTGAGAGCACCAACTCTCTGGTTTCTCTAGCACCCACTAGAAGGAAGCACCAACTTCCAATCACACAGGCACCAACCTATATAACAGAGAACAACAGTTCTCCCTTGCACCACCCTGCCACCCCAGTTTCTCTGGCTGCAACCAAATGGAAGCTACAACTCCCTGTGTTCAAGCACCCACTTGAACCTCTGAGGAGAACAGTCCTCCCTAGCACCTCCCTACCACCCTGATTATAAATATTTTCTATTGAAACTTATTACATTGATTCAATAGTTGTCATTGGCTTACCAAGCTTATCACTGTTCTGCTATGCTGCTCTGCTCTCCTGTATTAGTGTCTCTTTGCATGCATCTTCTTGTGCTTTATGATCTTCTGCTTTTCTCTACAAGTGCACCTCAGCCTTCTTTTACTGTCTCAGCTATGCATCTCTATTCTTTGCTTCTACTGCGCTTTATGCTCTGTGTCTTATTTTGATTCTATGAATTATGCCTCTTCTGTGTATTTCAGCTCCTACCCACAACATGCTATTTCTCGTGTGTAATTCCTCTAAAAAGAAACATCCATCTCTTCTTTGTTCTATGTATTTATACTATCTATGAACCTTCTTCATCCTCCATTCATAGTGCCTCTACATTCTCTTCACCATGCCACGGTTTTTCTTATCGGGTTGTTCACTGCAACTCCACTTTTGCTCTGCTTCATTCGCTCAAGCATCAAAAAGAAAAAATTGCATCTCGCTTCTGTCTATACCTCATCTGTTACTCATCTCTGAGTTTTATCTCACATTGCGCATACTGTAATTTTCCCTTTCTTACAGTTCAACTCATTTTTCTTTCAGAACAGCCAACCACGCACATTCACTGCATGTTTCTTTTAACCACTTCCTCTGCGATTACACCTCGAATCATCTTAGGAAAAAACGCACAGCAACTGAATCAAAAACCGTCCAAGAACCATCATTCGGTTCTACTAACTGATTCATAACTGACCGATTACCTGTGAGGTGAGACAGTAACCCTTCGATCAAGATTCCAATTACCTAGCACCATTGGATTAAATCTGCAGGATTTTGCGTTTATCTCATATGCCCACTAGCTGTGACCGAGCGCTAAATAGAATTTGAATTTCGTGACTTCGCATCTCGGCATTCCTTTGATGAATTGTCTCGACACTCCAAGTTGCGATCACCGAGACTCCGAGATGGATCTTAGCACTGCTAGTTTCTTCCCCTCAAGTGACCACCAGCAGTGACCACAGGCTGTGCCAAAAGGCACTTCGTATTTCACGAACTTATGAACTTCATCAAGCCTAATCAACGGTCGAGATCTCCAATGATCCAAAAGTCCAGATCTCATCACAATCTCGCATATCATGATTCCTGTGATGAAGAATCTCGTTACTCCAAGTTAGGATCGTTGAGACTCCGAGATGGAGCTTAGCACCGCTAGCTTCTTCCCCTCACGTGACCACTGGCGGTGACCACAGGATGCGCCAAAAGGCATTTCGCAATTTCGCATATCGGTGTTTCTGTCGTGCTCTGATCTATCGCCACTTTCCCCTCTTGGATCAACGATCTAGATCTTATCGCCACTTCACTATCCTTCTTCATACCTGATCAACAGTCCACAATCCTTGGTGATCTGATGGGTCCAGATATTTTCTTGATCTCGCATATTGCGATTCCTGTGATGAAGGGTCTCGATACTCCAAGTTGTGAATTTCGATATGGAGCTTAGCAATTAGCTCCTTCCCTTAAGCCTTCGATGATGTGACATTGAGATATGACCACTAACCAATCAAACGAGCACTTTGCTCCTTTGACTTTCCAGTCAACGAAATGATGATCTTTCACAACGTGTCCTGCCCGAAGATGGACGGTCCTCCTTCTTTCAGGATTTTGTAAGCCTGCTTCACCTTGCACTTTAAAGAACGTGCAGGTTCTCCTGGATCCAATGTCGGTCGAACCCCATGCTCATATCTAATGCTCGAGATCTGTCCTCCATCTGTGCGCTTGACCTATCTGAATTCATATCTGATGGTCATCAGGAATTCTCAATGCAATCCAATGATCACTATCACTTCTCCTCCTAAGCTTACACATCCTCCTGACTTGGAATAATTTCTAAGTGTCAAAGGCCTCGACCTTTGATTCGTCTAAGATCCTGAGTACGCTATCTCTCTTGAGCTTTGGCAATGATTTAACCTCATCCCTGGTGCACACCTACGCACTGCATGCGACTCTGCATTAATCCTCCTGAGCTTACATCGTTCCTGTTTTGCCATCACTGCACACTCTGATCTTTCCATCAATGACAAGCACACTCCGCCTGTAAACATGCCAACAAAATATAAAGATTGGGATGATGAGAAAGGTACCTCGACTTACGGGAATGTCTTAAAAAACCAATTATTCACTTTCAAATATTAAAAAGGGGTGTTTAAGTGACTTAAAGTTTATAAAAGTCACATTACTTTATTAAAAGGGTAAAAGGGTCCAAAAAAGAGTCAAAGAGGAGATAAAAGGAAAATGAGGGTGCTTTCTCTCATTATGCAATTGTTATTTTCTAAAAACAAAATTGAGAGAGCTAGTGTGGATTTTATCTCTTGGGACAAAAAACCCCTAGAGAAGGAGATTGGGATTGGGTTCGGTAGTGAAACTATCCACCCTAGTCTATCGTAGAGGAGGAATCGTTCAAATTTCTCCATTGTGCTTCAGTGTCGCCGAGTATTTCATCCTTTGGCAGCTAGGTTTCACTGGTTGAGGTCATTTTTTCTTGCGTAGGATGATTTTTGGGTTGTGGTTGTGATTTTCTTGAGTATGGAGGTCGATTTACTCCTTGTTGGGCCGAGTTTCCTCAACCTGGGTGTATTTTCTTGCAGCTAGGCATATATCTTTTTTGAGGCAGCATTATTCACTTGTGGAATGAGTTTTTTGGTTGTAGGAAAGCTAATTGCACTTGTTGGATAGGTATTTGATCTGTTGGGGTCGATGTTTTGAAAAATAGAGGTCAATTTTGCTTGAATGACAGATATTCTTCATTTTT
Source organism: Picea mariana (assembly GCA_032191745.1). Classification (NCBI taxonomy): domain Eukaryota; kingdom Viridiplantae; phylum Streptophyta; class Pinopsida; order Pinales; family Pinaceae; genus Picea; species Picea mariana. The sequence goes on from JASDQU010738136.1 coordinate 93,359, forward strand.
GGGCAACGTTACACCCTTGTGGGGCTGAATATCCTCTGTTGAGGTCAAGTTTTGACTACTAGGACTGAGTCAACTTGTTGTTGGGTAAGTTTCTTCATTTGTGGGTTGTTTATCTCTTGTTGGATAACAACCTCTTGTTGTTGGGTCTCATTTGTAGTCATTGGGGCCAAAATATCCACTTTTTGGTTGTGATTCTTGTAGTAGAGATCATATCTCGTCATTTTTATTACCATTGTTGAGGTTGTACTGCTATATATGGGAGCTTTTTTTATTTGTTGTAGAGAACCAAACTCATTGTGGGGGGCTATTTTGCATATGGGAGTTGTAAAATTGGCATAAAGTGAGTTCTAAATCCTTAGTTCTAGTATTTACGAGGTTGTTGCACATATATTTCACCTACATGAGGTTTATATTAGTCAAACTTAGGTTAGAACTGATCATATTCATTGTTTCCTTAATGTTGTAACTTTTGGGTTGAGTTTGGGCCTTTTGTAATAGGATAATAAATATCAGATTTGCATATTTATTTTGTTGTGGGTTATTTCCTTTTTTCATAGTTATTTGTTTTTTTATAGTATGTGTTAAATATATTTCCAAGGGCTGTAAACTATTTGTTAGAACCCTTCCATTAGTAAACACCTATAAACCACTACACAGTAAATTGCTTCATGAAATGTCTATACAACAAAACTAAGGAAAATCCAAAAACAATAGTGGGGACATTACAGTGGTATCAGAGCTTGTGATCCTCCCATATTGTGAAGGTATACAATATTGGCTATGGAAATCCATCAAAACAATGCAGGGAACAATGGAGTTAGTGGTTTAAAGGGGCAGCAAACAGGACATATAGGACAGGATGAGGAGTTTGCATATTGTTTGGGGCAATATATGGCTCTTAGTGAGGAATTTCATGCAGCCATGTCATTCAAGTATTTTTGTACCATCAAACGTCGTGAATGGTATGAACCCCAAGTATCATTGGACAAGAAGGTGAAGGTGCCAAGGAAAAAATCACTAGTTCCTGAAGATTTTGATACTCCTCGAAATGAGAAAAAAGTTGACTCTTCATATGTTTCTTCTCCTTCAAATGAAAACATGGACGCTCATGAGGCATTATAACCTAATACCACAAAGAAAATTTGGGCAAACAAGGAAGAAGATAGTGTTGATACAATGTTATTCCAGCAGACTAACAGTGTAGTTTGGGATGCGGAGCCAATTTATGACATTGTGGTTCAGGATGAAGAAGAACCAATTAATGGAACTATGATTTTGGATTCATAAGAATCAAATGTTGTTGGTGGCATGGAAGAAACAAGTCTCTTTGATGTTAACTTAGAGACCATCTTTGATAGGCCTTGTGGAGAGAAGAGTTTCCTTGATGAAGTTGTGATAGATCATGATGTTATCCCACCTTTTGAAGATTGCATGATATCATCTAGTGATCCAATTGGTTTTGATGAGGGTAGTGTTCTTACCGTGGAAAACAAAATAGAAAACCAATGGTGGGGCATCCCATGCCACTATGATGAATGTTGGACATATGGGATGACTCGGGTTATACCTTAGTTCTCCAACAAAACCCTTTCACCATCGACCCTTTTGGTAACCCAAAAGGCTACACCGTGGATAGGGTGCACAGCGTAGTCTCACCTGAGATGGCTTATGGGTGACTGCAGGACGCAGGTGTCTGCATTCATGGAAGGGGTTGGGGTTTGTTCATTTTACTTCTATTTCTAATTAAACATGCATTCTATTACAATATTCATTAGATCCATTCATAACATTCATTTTGCATATCTATTCTAGTGCGCGTTGTAAGTAAAATCATCCATTCATCTATCTAACCATTCAATCATAACTACAAAAATAGAAAATTCATTCAAACACATTGCACACAGAGTTTTGTCGTGCTTCACCCCCCCTGGGGCTACATCCACAAATATCCTATGCTTCCTTCTTATTCATCAAAAAGGCGTTGCATGCATTACATAATAGGATAATAGAGAGTAGTGAGGTGGACCAGGAATATCACACCAAGCTCCACAGCTTGCGATCTGACCCTCAACTACATCTCCAAATTGATTCTATCTGAGTGCCACATCTCTCAAAATAGACTTCAACTCAACAACGACTCCCAAATAGGTTCTTCAAAATACTTCTCTCCAAGAGATATCACAAAAACTTGATGCCTCAATCTACCTTAGACCTCTTCTATTTATACTACAAAAATGGGTTAAAAACCCTTACAGTATATTCCAAAACCCTAACCTTAACATGCCTAGGTTTGTTCAAATTTGCTCCATATTTCCGCAAATCTTGTCGCGCGAGTTGCTTTTCCTCAAAATATGGTGCACTCTTCTTCTTGGTCCAATATGCCTCATTTTCTATATTGTTCTCCCAAAAATTCCTACTCCAATAGGCCCCCAACACTAACATGTGGATCATCTTGAGCCACTTATTTCACCTTCTGCAGTGCTACCTCCAGTGCATGAAACTTATTTTTCAATTTGGTCGCCTTCTCCTTAGCCTATGTGCTCTTTCCTGCTAGTATCTCCAAAACCTGTGTTGTCATGTGCTATGTAAGCACTTATTTTCTTTCTGCATGCACCTATTCTAAGTTGTCTTTCTTTGCTTGTAGTTATTCTATCATTCTTTCATCTTGTTGTTGAAATGGCTCCAACTAATCATGCCTTTCATGTTTTTCTTCTTGTGCAACCTTTACTTTTTTCTACAAATTTTTCAGCTCATGTGTGGCCTTCAATCTCAGGGATATATCCATGCTCTTCTACCTCTTATTTAATTCCTAAACTGCAATGTTCATCTTTTCCTCTCTCTGCTCTAGCCACTAGATCTTCTCATCTTCTTCCAAGCTGGTCCAAATATGTGCAGTCTTCTTATATAATTTTGTCACTTATTTTGGCTCCTACGCTATACTCTCTTTGTGCATAGTAGCCTTCTGCTCTCTTTTTTTCCATACTTCTGGTGGTGTGCTCGAAGTTAGTTTTTATGTTAAGTATGTTATCTCTTGTTTGTATTTCACCATTACCTGTGCAATATTTTGTATCTTCTCTTATGTTGTTACCTCCATTGTCTTCACATAGTTTGGTATGTTATTATATACTTCTGCAAGTTTCTTCTCTAATTTAGTTGTGCATTGCTTCTCCTCATCCTTCTCCAGTATGATCTGATCACAAGTCACTTGAAAAATATCCATAACCTCTCGGTCGAACGCTAGGTTGGTGGCATCCTCCCTAGCTCTAGAATGAACCTCTTGCATCACACTCGCTTGTAATATTTATAATGCTTTCGTGGGTATATTTTCCAGAACCAAAACTAGATGTTCTATGTCCTTCATTGGTTTATGCACTATGTTCTTATCCACCTCCAACATCGCTTGTGTGACCTTGAACCTGTCACTGCTCTTTAGTATTGTCTGCACTCTCTTCTTGTTCTTTCTGCATTGGTGCCTCCTATACTTTTTATTTTTGTTGTGTTGTAGGATGATGCATTGTATTTAGTTGCAGCCTATGTGCAATGTCATGAACTTATTCTAGATTCTCCATAATCTTCTCACGGTGTGCCTCTGCTACAAGTAGTGCATTTTCCCCTCTTTCTTGGACTTTGTCTGCGACGAATTCTACATCGTCTTCTGTAATAGTGAGAACTAGAGGATTCTTGTGATACTTCATCTTCTTCCTTATTTATCCCTCTTATGTTCCAGTCTTCTTCTTCGGTGGGCTTGACGTATGCACCTCAGTGTTCTTCTTTTCTGCGTCATCATATTTTTTATCACTGAAATTTTGTCTCCAAATAGTTACAGAAATCCAGCATCTCCAAACACCTATTAGTTCATTCATGGCCCAAAAAATGAATTTCCAAAGGGAACAAACTATACAACTGGTTATAAAATCAGCATGCGCTCAGAATATAAAGGAAGCGTGTGCACATGTGCCAGTCAAAAATGTAGGGAAAGCGCACATGTGCCTGATGCACAATTGTGGGTGCAAAAATCCATGCACACCTCAGAACGACACATTAATGATTATGGTTGGCCTCCCACCCACTTCTGGTTTAGCTCCCAAGTCGATTTGACCCCCAAATCCAAGATGAATCCGAGAGGGGGCTGGTCAAAGACCTAAATGGCGCCTTGCTCACACTAAAGACCAGTTGGATAATGCCTCAAATATTTGCTATAAAAAAAGGCCATGGGTGCACTATATTTTCAAGAATCTATTTGTATTGTTATGATGCTTCTATTCTCTTGCAAGGAACCTCTTTCCTCATTGGAGTATACAAGCACCATTTCATTGGGCTATTCATATCACCTCTTGAGTGAATGAGCTTTGGATTTCTTCACCATTTCCTTTTAGTTTTCTATTTGTAAGAAGAGCTTTCTCATTGGGGATTCAAGAGCCCTCCCTTGGAGGAAGAGGGGACCCATAAGTCTCTCTTTCTCTTTGGTGTTTTCCCACTAATATAATATATCCATTGGTGGCATGAATATCGGTTTTTCGTTTGTTATATTTCCCTTATGCACTTTAGTTTAGTTTCTTTAATTGTTGTTAGCTTAGTTGTTTGTTTATTTATTGTGCTTGACATTTCTAACTCTTGCACTAACTTTTGTCCTATCCAGCTAACCCAACTAGACTTGCAAGTGTCCCTCTTTTTCTCATTCAGGTGATGAAAAGGATACAACAAGTTGGTGACTCCAGATATTGGTTGTATTTTGTTGCATATCTTCCAAGAACATGGAAAATAATATGTTGTTCGTGTTAGCACTCTGTAGTTTTCCCAAGGTTGTAAAGGCAGTCACAGAGGCAACATCAAAACCACTTCGAGTCTTGGATCTATCCCTCCAATACTGAGAGAGGGATCTCTCTTTCTGATATAACTTTGTTTGAAGAGGATATTAGGCTAGTTACATATAACATAGGATTTTTTTTTAGGAATTGGATATGGGCAGAGAAAAGAAACCATGGGCTATGGAGTCACTTCAACGAACGATCAAAAATCCATGTCACCAAGCTAATATTTGTAGGGAAAGGTAGACAAATCACTGGATCCTTTATTTTAAATGAAATGGGTGAGACAGAACAGGTCAAGAAATCCAATTACAGAGCAACTAAGAATTCTGAGTTTAATCTTCAGTGGAAAACATAAAAAACTATACCAAGCTAGAGACAGAGGGTACATTAAAACCAATTATGTTCTTAATATTCTTGGAATAATTTAGAAGCAGACATTAATTATGATAACAGAGAAAACAAATTTACAAAGAGGGATGCACATCACCAGTCGAAATAGTCACAAGAATCCTGCAGCATAGCACTGTATTATTGAATTGATGAAAGTACAGAAAGCTCAATGAGTTGCTTTACAAAAACTAAATCATGGTCCTCTCCCTAATATATTCGAACATTTGATTCCATACAATATATAAAAAAGACTCTCCTCAAGTTCCTAAGGTCGAATTCAACCACCTCGACCAAAAATAGCAAGAAATTCCCAAAAATCTGGAATTGTCCGCCATGAAAGATGGACCTAATTTCTGCAAAAAAGGGGTCCGAACAGACATCTGTTTCTCTTCAACTTTGACACCTGGGAAAAAACTGAGAAGGTTATTGTAGATGTGCATGTTCTGGCCAAAAACCTCCTTTGTATTCACCAAATTCGCCTCCATCTCGTCGTTACAACTCCCATAAGATCGGGACTATAACAAGAAAACCAAAAATCCCAAAAATGAGGTTGAAAGACAACTTCAATTCTCCCTGCTCATGGAACCTGTGAAAAAAATGAGATATTTTTTTGTTCTTCATGGCGTTATAGAGAAAAACCTCTCTCGGTTTTTAAAAATTCATTTTCATTTTCCCAGAATCAGCTTCGGAAGAAGACTAGTCAAAATGCTGCGAAAACGGTTTTTGTTTAGGAAGGGTGGTATTTCGGACCCCCCCTGAGGTGGTAAACAGTTTTTTTTTTGGGGGGGGGTCTGCTGGACTGTGGATCCG
>JASDQU010738136.1:99707-118848 GCA_032191745.1 Picea mariana
TATGTTTGTTTTTGTTTTAAAAGTTTTATATTTTGTTTTTTAATTATTTATATGTTTTAATATGTTTTTTTTATTATTATTGTTTTGTGTTTTATTTATGTTTTTAACTTTTATTTAATCTTTAATTAATAAAAAACTAACCTAGTTACTAAACTAACTTAACTATTAATTAATTAATTATTAACTAGTTTAGCCTAGTTTAACTACACTAATTTTATTGCTAACCTTTATTAATCTATTACTCTTTTTAGCCTAAGTTTGGTTTACACATGGATGGGTGGCGAGTGGGATGTAGTCGACTGGATAAAAGGATAAGGGAGTGAGGGCGCAACATCGATGAAAGATGCAACAAGGTGATAGAGAATCAGGCAAAATGAATGGAGGGGAGAAATGGGATCAATCGAGCCAGACTTCATCATCACGAGAGAAATGCCAAATCAAAAGTAGAAGAATTGAGTTACCTATGATTATAGGACTCTTACATAGGCTCCACCTGGGGATGGCATCTCTTTCAAGAGGTGTCAAGAATCTTAGACCTCTGAACATGCAGACCGGTGCTTTATCCATTGGGTTGATCCCAAAATCTTATTCTGCAACTTGTACCTATTTTGATCTTGCAACTGAAACCAAATTAAAATGAACACTACTGAAAAAAGATATGCTTAGAATGCTAAGCTTATTCACTTTTTCCTACCTACCCTATGCTACTGATAATTTTGTCGTTCTAAATGATACAATAATACCAATGAATCCAATCAAGAAACTTCTCTAACAACTCTACTCTTTCGATGTTTTCAAAGAATATCAGAAATAGAACTTGCATAGGCATCATGAAATGATTTCCATCCTTGTTTTCATTACAAAGAGCTTGATAAACATGACAGATAACAGAAATGATGGGAATGCATTGTGTCTCTATGATGAACAATTTCTCCATATAAATAGCCACCAGATCAAGATAGACTTGACCTTTTACTGGATATTCAAATTTAGCCAACTCAACTTCATGATTTGATGTTGTAGTTGTGCTATTTTCATCCGCATGCACTTCCTGACATGGCTGCAACTTTTCTGATGGGTTCTGAAATGATGCTTCTGCTGAAAACAGCCCTGTAGCTGACTGTCTGATCATATCCATACCATAAATATTTTTGAAATCATTGGGGGTAACTGAACACTGACTTTGAAAACACACATTATCCATAATATCATCTATAGTGTCAGAAAATGTTTTAGATAATGGTGGCATTGGCTCTACTAGTGCTTCATGGCTTACCCTTTGACTTTCAACCAGGATCTGACCAATATTTCGCCTCAAAATTTGAAATGAATTAAAGCACAGAGGCAATGAATCAAGATGGATCAGCTTATCACCTGTTTCGGGCTTCATGACTTCATCTGAGGTTTGAACTTCAAAAAGGCTCAAGGGATGCACCTCTGGATCAGCTTCTATGTCACCCTTGTCCTCTTCAATAGATGCATTAGAACATTCCTCTTTCTTACTATTTACAATTTGCTGGCAATGTTTTCTCACGAGTGAGGCAAAACATAGGGGCAGGCAGTTTTCATTTTCTTGAAATTTTTCTGCATCTTCCTCCTTCAAATCATATTTTGTTGATTTCTTTGAATAATCCACATCTATTTCATCCTCATGATCATCATCATAATGATCACACTTGGGTACATTTTCCAAGTAAGGGATGTCATCAAACATACAAATCATATCAATCGGTTGTTCCTCTGCAAGTTGAGATGGAGCTTCATCTTCGGCTACGTCGTGAATTGAATACATGAAAGAATCATTATCCAAACCATGGTACCAAGGGTGAGCTTCAAAATGTTTGGGAACAGAGACCTTTTCTTTCTCTGAGATCAATGGAACATGATGTCTTTGAACATCAATCTTTTCTCTTATGTTAATCTTTTGCATCATCTCTTCCATGGTGCTGGCCAGAATGTCCAACTTAGCTTCTGAAGATTTCAGCTGCTCCTTTTCTTTGTTCTTTACCTTTGACCTTTTGATCAACAAGTTGGTCTCCACATCAACTGTAATGTTTTGCATTTCTACGAGAGTTACAGTGTTCCTTTCTCTTAATTGGAATGCCATCTCAGGATCGAAGGCATCTGGGAAATGCAAGTGGGTTGATCCTGGGGGTGGCCTTATATCAAAAGGCATTGCATGATATACCTTATTGAACCTTGCTAAAAATTGTTGTATTGTTTCCCCTGGTTGTCTTTTCAAATGGTCATACTCTTCTAGGATGAGAAATACATTTCTCATGATCACCCATCAATCTAAGAAAACTTGCACACACTTGTGGAAATTGTTAATGCTCGCAGCTGGGAGATTTCTAAACTAGTTCTTGACTTTACCTCCCAATGATAGGGAAAACATTATGATGCAGACATCATCATCTTCTACCTCAAAGAGATCAAGAAAATCCTCAAGGTTTTGAATATGCTTTTCAACAGTAATATTGGCATTCTCTCCATCAAACCTGGGTATATTATTGGTGTAATTTACAGGGAAGTCATGGAYGATAGGAGGAAAATCTAAAGGCTTGTATTTGTTTGGGATTTTGGCATGTACAAGAGGTGAAGCAAGAGGCTTACAACCATCTGTAGCTTTAGCAAGAGTAGGAGATAAAGAAGGAGGMTTATGTCTCACTAGGACTTCTACAGGTGCATCTGGGAAGTGCGCAGGTGTATGAGTATGTACATAATCTACAATTGGGGATCTGATCTCTTGAGGCTCATCAATCAACAGGTGGTCAATGCAATCTTCAGCAATATACTTTTTATCAGGCTTAGAATAAGACAAAACATAATTGTAGATAAAACCAAAGATGTCTTGAATGCAATTTGAGCTTGAGTACCTGGTCTTTTTAGACTGCTTGGCCATGCTTTAGGTTCTTCCTCCAGTGGAGTCTTCAAATTTGAATTGATCTAGAGATTGGAGTCACTAGGTGAATGATCTCATCCTTCTTGTGTCTGGTCACTATCCACCATCAGTGATCAGATCTGGAACTTTGAAGTGTACTACTGGAGAAAGTCCCCAGTATGGTCACCATTCTGCTAGCACTATGTAATTTGCCCAAGGTTGTGAAGGTAGTCACAAAGGAAACATCAAAACCACTTCAAGTCTTTGATCTAGCCCTCCAAGACTCAGAGAGGGATCTCTCTGTCTGATATAACTTTGTTTGAAGAGGATATTAGGATAGTTACACAGAACATATGATGTTTTTTTAGGAATTGGGTATGGGCAAAGAAAAGAAACCATGGGCTATGGAGTCACTTCAACGAACGATCAAAAATCCATTTCAACAGGCTAATATTTGCAGGGAAAGGTAGATAACTCACTATATCCTTTAATTTAAATGAAATGGGTGAGACAAAATAGGTCAAGAAATCCAATTAAACACAGAGCAACTAAGAATTCTAAGTTTAATCTTCAATGGAAAACATAAAAAACTATACCAAGCCAGAGACAGAGTGTACATTAAAACCAATTATGTTCTTAATATTCTTGCAATAATTTAGAAGTAGATATTAATTATGATAATAGAGAAAAACAATTTACAAAGAGGGATGCACATCACTAGTCGAAATAGTCACAAGAATCCTGCACCATAGCACTGTATTATTGAATTGATGAAAGTACAGAAAGCTCAATGAGTTACTTTACAAAAACTAAATCATGGTCCTCTCCCTGATCTCTTCACACATTTGATTCCATAAAATATATAAACAAGACTCTCCTCAGGTTCCCGAGCTCGAATTCAACCAGCTCGGCCAAAAATAGCAAGAAATCCCCAAAAATCTGGAACTGCCCGCCATGAAAGACGGGCCTAATTTCTGCAAAAAAGGGGTCCGAACAGACATATGTTTCTCTTCAACGTTGACACCTGGGAAAAAAGTGAAGGAGGTTATTGTATATGGGCATGTTCTGGAAAAAACCTCCTTTGGATTCGCCAAATTCGCCTCCATCTCGCCATAACATCTCCCGCAAGATCGAGACTGTAAAAGGAAAACCAAAAATCCAAAAAATGAGGCTGAAAGACAGCTTCGATTCTCCCTGTTCATGGCACCTATGAAAAAACAGAGAGATTTTTTTGTTCCTCGGGATGTTACGGAGAAAAACCTCTCTCGGTTTTTAAAAATTCGTTTTCATTTGCCTGGAATCGGCTTCAGAAGAAGTCTGGTCAAAATGCTGCGAAAGCGGTTTTTGTTTAGGAAGGGTGGTATTCCGGACCCCCCTGAGGTGGTAAGCGGTTTTATGGGTGGGGGGGGGTCCACTGGACTATGGAGCCGACAGCTGTCTGGGGGTGGCTTTATAATATAACCTCATTCCGGACCCCCCCCCCCGCTCTCATTAAACTTCGAATGGCGAGGGGGGGGTCCGGAAATTTTCATATCCGTTGATTTGTTTGATTTGGGAATGTGATGTTTACGGGTGGGTAGGACTTAGGATAGGTTTAGTTTTTATGTTTTTTACTTTTTGTTTCTTTTTAATACTGTTTATTTTTTTTACGTGTTTGTTATTTTGTTTTGTTTTATTATAATTTGTTTTAATTTTTTAAGTTTTGTTTATTTTTATTTTGTTTTATTTTAATTGTAATATATTTTATTTATGTTTGTTTTTGTTTTAAAAGTTTTATATTTTGTTTTTTAATTATTTATATGTTTTAATATGTTTTTTTTTTATTATTATTGTTTTGTGTTTTATTTAATCTTTAATTAATAAAAAACTAACCTAGTTACTAAACTAACTTAACTATTAATTAATTAATTATTAACTAGTTTAGCCTAGTTTAACTACACTAATTTTATTGCTAGCCTTTATTAATCTATTATTCTTTTTAGCCTAAGTTTGGTTTATGCATGGATGGGTGGCGAGCAGGATGTAGTTGACTAGATAAAAGGACAAGGGAGTGAGGGTACAATGTAGATGAAGGATGTAGGAGGGTGATGGAGGATCGGACGAAATGAATGGAGGGGAGAAATGGGATCAACCGAGCTAGACTTCATCATCACGACAGAAACGCCAAATCAACAATCGAAGAATCAAGTTACCTATGATTATAGGACCCTAACAGTTCGCTTGTTGGTTCTTGTTTTCTTTTTCCTACAATAAGGTTTCATACTGCACTACACAAAATTTTCCTTTTATGTCCAGAAAGGATGAAAATTTGGGCTTTTTCTAGCCTACCAAAGCTATCAGTATTAATAACCAAGAATAATGGAACTCTATCCCATTATCATGCGCATCCCTACAATCTATCAAAAACTAATTCATTAAATATGACATCCCTCTTAACACTTCACCTTTTGTGCACTGCGCAGCTACTACTATAACTCTTGTCGGGGCCTCTTCCTTTCTACACTTCCTCAAAAGTTTTCAATTGATCATATTCATGGAAAAATCCATCCCAGGGTCATTGATATCCTTTATGATTATTCCTCTGGTTCCCATATTTGTCCCAAACTATGCTTTAACTTCTTCTGCAATTTATTTGTCCCCTAGCTTGTTGTCCCAATAGTCTTCTAGCTTTACACTGCAGGTAGGAAATCCTGTAATATTGGATATGAGATCTACATCTATAGGGACTGGAATTTCCATCCACATGATACCTCCATGTACCCTAGCCAGTATTAAGTTGTTTCACACAAATTCCTACATTTTTATCATGCCTGAAATGTGGTATGTCCAGCAGATTCATAATGCTCGAGTTGTATAGACTTGTGATCCACTGCGCAGGATCCAAAATGGGTTTCCCTAAGGGTCCTACCTCCCCCCTATTTTCCAAGTAAACTTTCTATGTAAAGTCAGGAAACTTCATTGTATATGTTACATCATGATCTGCATATTTTAGCTTCAGCATATTTCCTAGCATGTCTTCCACTACAACTACAATGTCTGGGAGATAAGGTAAAGTGATTTCCACTGCACCTGGTGCTTTCCTCTTATGGCCCGCAACTGGGTTTTCCTCTACAGCTTCATCCTCAGCTTATTCTTCTTCTTCTTCCTCTATTTCTTTTTAGCCTGAGATATCTTCGACCAGTACTTCCTCTGTGATGTCTTTCTGCTTCTCCTTGTCCATTTCCTCCACTTCTAAAGGGTTTTTGGGATTAGGGTTTGCCCCATCGTTAGGCTTTTTCATGCTCTGACTTGCTTGCACCTATTTTACAATTGATATTTGTTCTTCTATCCTGGTGGGACAGACATATTAATTAAATGATTTCATAACATCCTCTATCTCCACAAAACTCTTTGGTTCTGTCATTCTTTCTTTCTTCCTTCTTGATTGTCCAGTCAATATTATGAATCATCCGAGAGCACTAACCTTTGGGGGTTCCATATTAATTTCCTTGTGCATGAATGCATGTCTCTCTTGATTAATCACCCTCTATTTGTGCTCTTAAGTGATTTGTTTCTCAAAAAATTCTAAGTGTCAAATTATTCCTAGCTTTTCCCTTTTTAGAAACCCTGTCATTAATGTTCTGATGCGTTCATTCTTTTCTGTGCACTTGTTTTTCTCTTTTGTGGTTATTTCTTCATTCCATCACATGGTGTCTTATTTTTCTGAATGCATTCTTCTGAATTATGTCACACAAATTTCTAACTTCTGCGCACTGTCATTCCCAACTATCTGTATATCACTTATTTCTCTAACTACATCTTTTTGGCTTTTTCTTCATTTTTTTATTTTTATCCTCCTTTTTATTCTTTTAACACCTATTATTTACAATATGTACAAGTCTACTTGTTGCATTGCAACTACTGAGAGTCAGTGGGTCTACTATCCCTATATAGTTTCAATCAACTATCATTCACCCGTCCTTGAATTTCCTTGCATGTTAAGTCTTATAGTTGTACAACACCTCCATCTATGATAGTATTTATCTGATATGGTCCTAGATAATGCATTCTAAGCTTCCATGTGCTATCGGACTAATTAGTAGGTGCGGACACTAACAGATCTCCCTAGATCCACCTGGATCTAGAACAAAATAGGACAGGACATGACTCTTTCCCTAAGTTTTGACCATTGAATTAGCTAGTACGTAGAAACAAGTAGCATACCTTTGTATCGCTTCCTAGGGTCTCTGTTGCTCCCGCTTCACTCCGGTGCTCTCATGAGGTCAAGACCAAGACAACACAAACCAACCAAAGTGAAGATAGAAAAATATATTCAACTGTCAACTTATGTGTATGATCAAGGAATTACACAATAAAGTGAGAATGACTTTATGGGAAAAGGACATGTCACTGTATCATATTAATTGAAAGTAGAATATTACAACCTGATCTCCTTGATGTCGCAAGCTTCCTTTTAGTGGATCTTGGCTCCAACACACACACTTGCTCAATCCTTGTATGAAGAAGATCAAATCCTCTTGATAGACTTGCTAGAGTCTCCAAGCTCGTGTTCAAGCTAGGTCCTTCACACAATTCTTTCACCAATTCTCCAATGAATCTTGCTTAACGTTTTCCATGAGAATTCCATCAATATATAGGAGAGAATGAGATGGTTACTTGGATAAGAATGATCCCACAATATCAGAGAAACTTGTAAAAGGATAACCATTCAAATGCCAACCCATTCTTCTAGACGATTCCCTTCTAGAACCATCAAGAATTCATCTTTTTCAAAGCCTTAGAACAAGATCGCACCCTAGCTATGTATCACAGTGTGAGAAGTTCGCACCCTATCTTAAGGCAGCCTGCGAGAATGGGTCATTCTCTCACCCTAGAATATTAGCAACCTGCGAACTCTCTTCAAAAGTAAGTTTTCTGGGAAGAGATGAATGACACTTTTCTCGGGAGAAAGTTCTTATAAGGAGCTTGAGTACACCATCATCAATACACCATCATGATGACCATAATCATGGGCAATAGAATGCCCCCCAAAGTATGAGGCCAGAATTAGTGATAGCCGAAAGACTTTGTAAGCTGCATGTGTGTGTCGGAAACCAAGAGCGCACCTAATCAGAAACCTGCGAACAATGAAGCATCTGCAGAATATCATATATATTAATTCTGAGGTAGGCATTCCCATACTCAAATCACAGACGGATGACATTGTAGACATAGGTCATGGCCACCAATCATACACTGTGGATCCATGCCGTCAAAAGATAGCATAGCGACCATGAATACATTGTGGATCTATGTGAGAAATTTCAAATTAAGACGACATAGCCACGAGACATACAAAGTGGATCTATGTGTCACAAATTATACATACTCCATTGCAACTTGGACATCAATATGATATCCAAGGTCTTGAATCTCGTCGCCCAAAAGTATGAATCTAACCATGTGATTACATGTGTTGAAGTCGAACATGGAAGAAATCACTTGATTACCGATCGTTGATGAAACCGTTAACAAGTGCGAGGGAAATCACCATTAATGTCAATGACTCCCAAGGTATTCAAGTAGAATCCATCGAGTGTGAATGAATGAGTTGAAGTCAAACATCCGATGAAATCTTTCGATCAGGGGTCAATGATGTAAACCCACTGTCGAAAGTGAGGAAACTTGCCATTGAGGCATGCAAGTTCCAAGGTACCAAAGAATTTCTAAGTCTTGATTCCAGATAATGAGCTGAAGTCGACGGAACAAAACTTGTCACAGGAGGGCCTTGATGTATCCCCCATCAATGACACGAAATGAGTAACAGATTTTGAAGGTGAAATAGAGTATGATGTAAGTTGAACTGGACACAGGGAAGGCCGACACAGAGAGAATGGACAACTGCAGATGGTCGACTCAATAGAGGTTTCAAATGAACTTCTCTTGAACATATGAATGACACGACCAATGATTTGGCAACATTGACTTAGAGATGACACAGGGTATGACCTTGTAGTAAATTGAATGAGAGACAAATGGATTTCCCAAACCGGCTTCAAATATAATGAATAGGGGGTGTCATGTTCAAGAGTGACACTTACTGCCAATTAATATGAAGATGATAACATATCCCTTTCCCAAATTTTCCCCCACCATTTCTAGCGAGTACCTCTTTACTTTTATGCAAGCTTGAGGAGGATAACATATGCTTGTTGATATAATCTTATCCTTCAGATAAGTCCTTCGGAGTATGTTTAACGAACCCTAAGAAGGAGTGGTTCAGTCCCATTACGGGTCTACCGATGTTTGTTTAACGAGTCCAAAGATAGAAAACTCGAAGGTTTTTCATGATTATAGAGTCTGGAAAAACACTTAAAAGAGAACTCTCTCAGTTCCTTTTTTATAAAATAGTCTGGTGAGACGAAAAAAGAGATAAATTATTGCCCAATAGACACTTTCTTCAAATACTTTATCGAGTGTGAAAATAGCAAGGTCGCTCGGCTATCTTTTCATGTTTAGAGAGTCTGAAAAGAGCTTAAAGAGGACTCCAAGGGGGTTCATTTTTCGTATAACCTTGTTGAGCCCGAAAAAGTGATAAAAGTATGCTTGATCACATTCTCATGTATTTTCAAGCGTGAGAACAGACAAAGACCCGGCTTGAGGTTTTATACAAAAACCATAAAAAACAAACAAAACATGCAATGAAGAAGAAAAAATATGTCTGCATCCATGTACATGACCATCGAAGTCGTTATGCCTGCAAAAGTTACACTCAAAAGGGMATTAGGGTTTAGGTTTTAATAAATAAATAATTATAAAAAATTCAATGACATGGTAAAAGTTAATATAAAGAAGTAAAAACTCTTTTTACCATATCATTTTCACTTTACCACTATTTGAGCCCAAAAACCCCTCTTTTACCCTCGGAATTCGGCGTCAGATTGCGGGAGTTACGAGCATCCATTCGAAGAGCCGTCAACGACAGTGAGGTAGGMTCTTTGTCCTCTACTTTTTCATGGTTTAATTTCTCATTTTCATTGGCAAAAACACATTTTTGAGTTGGTTTTGGGGGCTATTATGGCGCTCAACCATTCTCGCAGGTGGGCTACACGGGACCTGTGAGAATGGGTCATTCTCGCAGGTGAGCCCATAGTAGCCTGCGAGAACCTCGCACTGTACCTGCGAGAACCGCAAAGCATAAAAAAAATTTGAAGTTTTGCTCAATGAAAGAGAACCAATTTATGAATAGAGTTGCTAATCTTCTTTTTGTGCTTCTTATGTAGGTAGTTGGCCATCAAAATGGTTCTGGAATGGCACGAAAGGGAGCACGAAGAAGACAATTCCATTTCCAGAAATCATCCACCCACTATTGCCGCTTTGAGAAACTRTGGTCTTCTGAAGTACTTTCGTATCCCGGGCATGAGGGCCCAAATCAGGTTATTGGAGTACCTTGTGCATATGTGGGATCCCGATCAGCAAGTATTCCATGTAGGGGTTCACACATTGTCTTTAGATATTGAGGACATTTACTTCTTGACAGGACTATCAGAGTGTGGGTACCACATGAGCCTGAATGGTAGCAGAGGTGGTGGGCTGCCCATGAGTGAGTACTACCGCTTACACTGTGTTCCTGAGGCAGAGAGGAAGAAAGGGAAAGTAGCTATTTGGGGAGTACAGGATTTGACCCTACGTACTATCTTGTTCACCATAGCGCGGATGGCTGGCAGCTCCACTCCTCACATGGTGCTACAGAGTTACTTTTAGTATGTCATAGAGTGTACTGAACCTCGGGTTTTTAACTGGGCAGATGTTGTGCTTTGTAGCATGAAAAAGCAGTTGACCAAATGCAAATGAGGCAACCTGAAGCAATTCGGGTAAGGATCTTTGTTAGTGTCCTTCTTTTTCAAGAGGGTTCCATTACAGAGGCTACAGGTTGAGTGGAATTTATCGGCCCCAACAGATCCAAGAATGCTGAGATGGTGTCAGCTCATGGTCCGGCACATAGCTGGACCAATTATCAAGTATGATGATACCTTCTTCGACTGGTTGCGACCATAGATGCTGATGGTCGATGATTATGCTTATGCCGGGTTGGATTTCCGAGGAGATCCGGACTTAGTCCTGCCCAAGGGTGCTCAGTGGGGGGAAATGGTAAGAAGTACACACATTTTTTCCTTTTTTAAATGTTTTTTGTGAATTTTATCATATGCAAATGTTTTTTATATATTTTTCCAAAGACTAAATACAAAATTCATTTTTGATGACACAGATGTGGGACCTTACCGACCTCCTGGTACCTCTCCTATTCAGCGGCAAGGAGAGGTAGTGTCAATGCCACAATGGGATGCTGAGGATTATCAAGCCATGGAACAAAACCTAGAGGGTTTGATAGCAGATATTCCAGACATGCCTCTTGGATAGGTTCCAAAACGTTATCAGTGTCATACAGTAGGAGTGTCAAAGTCCATAGGTCGACTGCTCCATAGGGTTGATTGGGTAGTTGTGTGTTACCGTGAACGTCATCCATGACATCAATTTGTAGAAGCCATGAACTTTAGATTTTGACATTTTGTTCTTCGGACAGAACTTTTTGTAAAAAACTCTTTTGATCATTATATATACAGACGGCTTCTACCGGTTTATCTTGTGTTGTGTGAAAATTGATGTGATTGATTTATAAATGATCCAAATGTCTGTCTAATACATAGTTAGCCAATGCATCAGTTAATGTATTTAGACATCTAGGAATATGTTGATATTCAATATAATTAAAATAACGTTCCAAGAGGCAAATTCACAAATACACCCGTAACAAAGTAGGACTTCGAATAGTATAGACATTACTTAACCGTAGTACTACAAGTTGCGAATCAAGTCGCACAACCAAATGACGGATTCCAAGTGAGATAGCATCAACCAATAATTCGATAATGGCGCTATACTCTGCGATATTGTTGGTCGCACGACCAAGACACACACCTCGTAAGGAGACAAGTTCGTTTGTAGGGGCGTAAATTGCCCATGCAACGGAAGCAAGGTTCTGAGTACTACAGCTAGCACCATCAGCGAAGGCAATGTAGGGTAGCAAAGACTCCGACATCTGGAAATCAAACACAATGTCACATAAGGGTAGAGACTAGATAACGACAAAAACAAGCTATAATAACACACAAGAAGTATGATACAATAAAAATACAAGTACCCGTGCACAGGTGATTTTATGCATAGTACTTCTTCAAGTACAACCCATTCCTGGGTTCACTCAAAGGGATACCATCATAATCTACTAACTCATAAGCCCCTTTTTCCAACACTCGTCTAACGATATAAGGACCTCGCCACATAGCTTTGAATTTTCCAGCTCCTAGCATATCTCGATCTTGTTCATAGAGGAGAACGAGATTTCCTTCAGAGAAAACGTGAGGCTTGACATGTTTGTCATATTGGGCCTTGACACGTTTTTTCTGAGCGTCTATGACTAGGGTAGCATCGCGTCAAGTTCTGTCTAATCGCATAAGATAAAATAGATGTTCTTCCTCAACAAAAGTGTTTGGTAGGAGTTCAACAGCTAGTTTTAAAGAGGGTATCTCACATTCAATCAGGAGAATGGCTTCCAAACCATAGACTAACCGGAAAGGTGTAAGCCCAGTAGTGGACTTGATGGATGTCCAGTAAGCCCACAATGCCGAAAACAACATTGTGTGCCAACTTGTTTTGTGAATCCCTATCATTCGTCGGAGCATAGTTATGAGAACTTTGTTAGTTGATTTGACTTGGCTGTTGGCTTGTGGGTAATAGGGTGTTGAGTTTTCATGGTGAAGATCCAATGTTTCAGTAAGTTCGGACATCATGAAGTTTCTAAAGTGGCTACCGTGATCAGTGACGATAGCCTAGGGAACACCAAAATGAGCTATGATGTGATTAAAAATGAATAATGTTACGGTCTTTCCAGTGTTGTCAAATATCAGCATCACCTTGGCCCATTTCGTAAAGTAATCTACGGCTACAATGATGTATCCATGCCCCCCGACCAAGTGGGGGTGACATGTCATGAAATCGATGCCCCATTTCACAAAGGGACCAACGGAGACCACAGGGTGAAGAGGAGGGGGATGTGACTTTATCTTGTTATTATAGGTCTGGCAAGCATGGAATTTTTGAATGGCAATTATGCAGTCGTTAAATAAAGAAGGCCAAAAATACCCTGCGTGTAAGATCTTCTGGGCAGTAGCATACCCAGACATATGACCACCAGAGGCTCTAGAATGGTAGTCATTCAAATTTCTTTCAGCCTCGTCAAATGTGAGACAGTGCCGAAAAATAGAGTCAATCCCACGATGATAAAGAGTATCCCTGAGGATAATATATTGACGAGCTTGGTAGCATATTCGACGTTGGTCAGTACTAGACAAAGTTGGCCAGAAAGTCTAGGTTGGAGATATATAATGATATCGCCATACCAAATATCATCAGTGCTAATGAGGAAAAGGGATTCATCAGGTAATGAATCAGCTACTACATTTTCCATTTCAGAATAGGGAAAGTCGCATATCAACTCAGCAAACACTAAGGACTTCTTAGAATTGGTGCATTCAAATTCCAAGTCAAAATCCTGGAGTATCACAATCCATTTTGAGTATTTTCCCCCTAGAAATTGGCGGGTGAAAATGTGTTGCATAGGGTTGCAATTAGAAATCACTGTAGTCTTGCGCGAGAGGATTTAGTGCCGGAAGCATTGGACGGCTTGGACGGCTGCCAAGGCCATTTTTTCGACATGTAAATACTTGATTTTGGTAGGCGTTAGACTTTGACTAAAGTAGTAAATCACATGTTCATCGTTAGCATCATCCTCTTGGACGACACCCATACCAATGGTGTAATCTGAGGCAGCAAGATAGAGGAAATAATCACAACTGTAATCGGGGGGAAAGAGAAGTGGAGCACACGTTAGGGGCAATTTTAAAGCTGCAAAATCATTGTTGGCGATGGTATCCCAGACGAACTCAGACCCCTTTTTTAGTAACCACATAAATCCATGAGTTATCTCGGTGTAATTTGGGATAAAAGGACGAAGAAAGTTTGCTTTCCCCTGCAAACTTTGTAACTGGCGAAGTGTAGAATGAGGAGGGAGATTAAGGATTGCCTCAACCTTTAAAGGATCCACCCTGATCCCTTGATGTGAAACGATAAAACCTAGAAGGCGACCAGATTCCATGCAGAAAACACACTTATGAGGATTCAAACATATACGGTAGAACCGACAGTGGACGAAAATGGCGTGGAGGTGGGTTGGATGATCGACTCGTTGCATTGAGTGAGCGGGTAAATCATCCAGATATGGTTGAACGATGTGCTTGATATCATGGAAAGCATAAGACATAGCGCATTGAAAAGTTGCGCCAACATTCTTGAGACCGAAAGGAAGTTTTCGATAGGCAAAAGTGCCCTAAGGACAAATAAAAGCAGTCTTATGTTGATCCTCGGGTACAATGTTGATTTGATTATACCCAGAGAAACCATCCATGGGAGAGAAGATTTCACTTCCGGCGCAATCGTCAGCAATCTGATCGACGAAGGGGGTAGGAAAGTTGTCTTTGGGACAAGCCTTATTGATATCCCTATAATCAACGCATACACAGATTGTGCCTTGTTTCTTGTCAGTCGGGACAAGATTGGAAACCCAGTCAATGAGAGCCACCAGGTAAATAAAGCCAGCTTTAAGAAGTTTCTCGACTTCGATCTTGATAGCTGTCACTTTACGTGGGTGAACTGGATGAAGGCATTGCCGGACGGGTTTAGCATCGGGGTATGTCTTGATCTCATGTATCACAATCTCAGGATCGATACACGGCATTTCTTCGTAGCTCTAGGAAAAGATGTCACGAAACTCTTTGAAAACGGATGTGTAGGTGACGACTTCATCAGAAGAACACGAAGCTATGATATGGACATTTTTTACAATCCCAGGTTTGACGGATATGTCGAGGGGAATAGTGGGCGAGATATTGCTTAAGTTCCCTTTCGAAAACACATCGTGTGTGGACCCGAGAATGGTTGAGATGACGACAACGATTGACGGGGTCGATATCCATTGGTAGTTCTCAATAGTATGTTGTTCCAGAAAGAGGATGCAACGATGATGTCCATTGTTCCAAGGGGTGTTTTCCATGACAGACATGATCATCTCATCAGTGGGAAAAATGACACGAAAAGGATCTGGAGATAACTCACCAAGAGAGGGGGTAGAAGGGGTTGTTTATTGAATGGCATGATAGGTGGATTCAACCGGACTTAATGGCATTTCATCGCAGTAACGAAGATAATCTCCACGGTCAGGTACTATCCAGGGGTCGTGAGATGTAGGAAGTTCATGAATCGAGGTGGAGATCATGTTGATTGAAGCAATGAACGAGTGTGGAACATCAGGCGGTGGAATGGGGAAAGTACCCATTAACGAAGAGTCTTTGATAAGGCCTACACCGACATTCTCATAACCTGATGGGGTTTTAGCGATGAATGGTACATTGCCATTACGAGTATCATAGTTAAAGAAGGCTAATTGGTCGATAGTGACGACCTTCCCTTGATGTGGGAAACGTACCACACGGAAAAGGGTCGACACAACTACGTGCATGGAATAGATCTAGCTGCGGCCAAGAAGAAGATTGTAATCAAGGGGAGCGTCAAAGACTTCCACTTCAACTTGGACCGTTTTGGCTTCTAGCGTGATGGGCAACGAAGGAAGGACACCATAGGGCTTAAAATTAGAGCCATTGAAGGCTTTAAGAGTGTTCTAGGATTCATTCAAAGAGGGAGAGCCAATGGATTTCCAGCAAGTAAGAGACATGACACACGTCGAGGCACCCTCGTCGATAATGGTTCGGCAAATGTTTTTGTTAGAGACAATCACTTGGATCTGGAACGTGAGTTGAGGGGGTAACCTTGGAATGTGATCTTCCAAGTCAAAAATTATTAAATTCGTATCCGTCAGGTCGATTCCACCGATATCTTTCAATAGTGCCTTACGTTGTGTGGGACAACTTTGAAGGACTTGGAGGGCTGACATCGCAGAAGGTGCTTGGGCCAGATCTTCAACAATTTTGTAGTTCTGGGTAGCACGAGCATGAGGATTGAAAGTCGATTTCTGAACGACGCTCTTTGGGGGGTGTTGAAGAACTGTGGTGAGGCTCGGTCGTTCGATATGAAGAGGACTGTTTGTAGGTGGAGTCGCGGGAAAGCTTTGTACCAATTAAGGAGGTAGATCATCAACCTTCTCTTTAGAGGGAGAATAATCTTTAGCTCGAGTGGTGAGTGCAATGTCGTTTTGCTTTCAATCTCCAGTACACATCAATACATAAGATGTAGTAGAAGATGAGGGTTGGTCATGAATGACCAACTAAGCTTGTTGTTCAGACAGGAAGGGTTGGGACAAAACGGCCGGAGCAGGTGGTTTTGAAGCTCCTTGAAGGAACTTAGTGACCTCAACGCGTCGTGGACAATCCTTCATGTAGTGATCATCACCACAGATAAGACAAGGGTATCGAGGTTTACGCTTATCCCGATCGTCAACAGGGGTAGTTTTGGTTTGCTCGGCTTGAGAAGTATTTTTGTCCTCCTTATTCTTACCCCTTCCCTTTTTGGATTTGTTTTTACCGGCTGGGGTAGATTGAACTAGATTTACCTCAGAAGTCTTTCCAGTGGGAGGGGCAGAAGATGGAGCATTTTGAACATTAGAAGAAGCAGGTTTAGGGTTGGTGCTTTAGTTGGAATGTGGTTGGGCCTGGAAAGTGCCAATCACACCGTTGACTGCATGTGAAGTAGTTGGAGTAGTGGAAGTGGCGAAAGTGGAAGGACGAGGTCAGGTAGTAAATCGTAAAGGGTGCTCGTTTGTGAGTAAACGAGGTCAAGATATTGAGCAAGAATTATGGCCTATTCTTCTGTGACTACTCCACCCATGGCGATGTCACGACCGATATCATTCACAAATGATTTTGTGAACCATTCTTCCAGCAACTGATTGGGGAGTTCGAGTTTAATGAGACGTCGGCTCCATTGCCACTCATGAATGTGATCGGATATATGAGTGGCCTTGTTCTGTTTGAAAGAACTCAAAATATCGGTCCACGTTTCATAACAGATCGGTAAGTAGTAGTGAGTAAGGAAAGCCATAGCTAGGGTGTTGAAGTCAAAGAATAAACCTCGTGGTAATCCTATATACCACTTCACAGCAGAACCTGTGAGAGTTCGTTGAAAAAGACGTAAATGAATAGAGTCATCCATCAATGAGTTGGATGAACACCATAAGTGAAAAGTCATAACGTGATTTTTTGGGTCCTCTCCCGCTTTGTCGTAGAATTTAGGAATGTCTGATGGTATCTTGGCTGGTATAGAAGGCCATTGGGGAGAGTGACGAATTGGATCATTTAAAATCCTTGACAAATCCAGAAGATCTAAAGTGGCCAAAAAGGGTAATTGTCGATTCACCTGCGAGTACTGGTGGCTTTGGGGAGGAAGCCCTGTCGACAAACCAATAGGACCATAAGTAGTATGCATATAATGTGAAGACCTAGGTAGATTCGGTGATGGTTGGAGAGGATAGTAGCTCATGGGATTGTATCCTGGAACAAGAATGTGAGTTTGAGCATTCGAGCCCCAAATAGGATTGAACGAACCTAGATATGGTTGGCCCATACTAGTGGGTATTACAGATGCAATTGGAAACTGTTGCCCCCCAGTCAATTGAGGAGGATGTTGTATCAACTGATTCCAATACTAGGCCAAGGACGGAGGTATGTTTTGGCCATAAGGTGGGGTCGGTCCTCCTATCGAAGGTGGTGTTCCAATTGGGGGCAGTGTTCCAATTGGGGGTTGAGTTCCAATTGGGACTTGCATTCCAATAGGAATTTGCCCACTGAGAGGGGGTTGAGTCATGCCACCTTAGTGAAATTTTCCACCGATGGGAATCTGGTAATTTGGTGTGAATGACGGAATAGTGCTACTAGGATTAAGACTGCCAGTAGAAGACGAGGAAGGTCCTCCAAAAGGAAATTGAGGGAGTGTTGGAATAAAACTGGGAAGAGAGTGCCCAGAAGAAGAAGGACCACCAGGAGAGCTGGATGGAGTTTGCGTAGGAGTGGGAATGGAAGCATTCAACGCACGGTATCCAGTTGGTAGTGTTGGGGTGACACTAGGCGTTCGTAGTGTTGGGGTGACTAACCGTGGTAAACCCGATGTGAACACTTGTAGTATCTGTGTGATGGGCCATTTCGATAGGGGCGGTCAAGATGTGGTCAGATCGTGGGGTTTCTATACCAAGAAAGTGATAGGCAGCAGTAAATGGTACTGTCTCTGGACTAGAGATTTTGGAAATCACAGGTGAGCCTGGACCAAAAAGGTCCCGTCGAAAAACACCCTTAGACCAAAATGGATCTTGGCCTTCTATGCCTGGAAAGGGTCCAACTGGTGATCCAAAATATGTAACAACTAAGTCTCTGAAAGAATTTAGTCGCATAAATGGTCGCTCAGAATCAGGGTGAAGTTGAAAGTCCTCTCGAGTATTGGTAATTCGGAAATGTTCTAGAGAGTCAGGTCGTTCCACTTGTGGCGTGGTGATGACTTGGACTACACTCTATGGAGGAGAGCCCTCAAGTGAACTTGTAGGCAAGGGTTGAGAACCTGGTTTCGATCCCCAATGGAGTGGCCAATTTTTTTATCGGACTAATCGATAGGTGCGGACACTAACAGATCTCCCTAGATCCACCTGGATCTAGGACAAAACGGGACAGGACATGACTCTTTCCCTAAGTTTTGACCATTGAATTAGCTAGTAGGTAGGAACAAGTAACATACCTTTGTATCGCTTCCTAGGGTCTCTGTTTCTCCCGCTTCACTCCGGTGCTCTCGTGAGGTCAAGACCAAGACAACACAAACCAACCAAAGTGAAGATAGCAAAATATATTCAACTGTCAACTTATGTGTATGATCAAGGAATTACACAATAAAGTGAGAATGAATTTATGGGAAAAGGACATGTCACTGTATCATATTAATTGAAAGTAGAAGATTACAACCTGGTCGCCTTGATGTCACAAGCGTCCTTCCAGTGGCTCTTATCTCCAACACACACACTTGCTCAATCCTTGTATGAAGAAGATCAAATCCTATTGATAGACTTGCTAGAGTCTCCAAGCTCCTGTTCAAGCTAGGTCCTTCACAGAATTCTTTCACCAATTCTCCAATGAATCTTGCTTAACCTTTTCCATGAGAATTCCATCAATATAT
>JASDQU010738136.1:128586-150783 GCA_032191745.1 Picea mariana
TCATCAATACACCATCATGATGACCAAAATCATGGGTAACACCCTCGGTGCTGCAAATACTTACTGTCATAGAGGAGAACTAGATCTCCTACCTTAAAATTCTTCTTCTTTATATGTCTATCATGCCATGCTTTATCCTTTGCTTTCTATACCTCCTGATGAAAACCTACCATGATTATGTCCTCTTCTAATTCCATCAATTGAGTCAATCTTTCCTACGTTGCACCTTTTTCTATCATATTTGTAATTGTTGCAATGCGCAAACTTGGTATCAAATAATCTAAAGGAACTACTGCCTCATGTCCATACACAAATATAAAGGGTGTCTTCCTTGTTATCTTCTTACAGGTAGTTCCATAATCCCAAAGTACTCCTGGTACCTTCAAATTCCAATCATCTTTGTTTACATTACAAATATTTGTCAAGGAATTCTCCAAAATCTTGTTAAGGATTCCACTGTCCCATTTTCTTAAGGGTGATAAGGAGTTCTCTTTTAATGGTGTATCATGGTGTATCTTAAACTCTTCAAGCATTGCCTCAATTGTACTATTAATAAAGTGAGTCCCCTAATCACTCATCAATATTATTGGACATCTAAATCTTGTCACTACACATTCAAATAAAAAGTGTTTTGTTGTCTTTGCATTGAAATCATTCACTGGTATTGCCTCATCCCATCTGGTCAAGTATTTCATCGTTGTAATAATGTATCTATCCCCTGATCTTCTTGTTGGTGTACTAATTGGACCTACAAAATCTATTTCACATTTATCGAACACTTGTAAAGTAACATGTGGTCTTAGTGGCATCTCATCCCTCATGGATGTCTTCCTAACTCTTTAAAAAACATCACACTTCTGACAGTATTCCTTTGAATCCTTGTGAACTATTAGCCACCATAATCCTGCACGTAATACCTTATGTGCGGTAGCTTTTCCTACGTAGTGTCCTCCTACAATTCCTTCATGTACTTATGCAAAAATAATGGGTCTTTCATGCTCCATCACACATCTTCTCAAGATGTGTTTTTCTCCGAGTTTGTATAAATGACCTACAATCAACTAATAATATACATCTCTAACTACCAAATTTTTCTTTTGTGCAATAGTAAATTCTGTTGGTGAAAATCATGTACTCAAAAACTCAATAATGTCAGCAAAATACTCATTATTTATCTGTAATGAAAACAATTGTGCATCTGGACAGGTGTCTTCAAGTTAATGGGCTCTTGTCCATTAGTTATCATGGATAAGAGATCTGGTCCTACATTCAGTATTCCAGGATTCACCACAACTTCAAAGTCAAATTCTTGGAACAAAACTATCCATATTCATATCCTTCCCCCCAACACTGCATTATTGACTAAATATCTCAGATCTTAATGATTTGTAAACATCTTGAAAGGTTTCCCTAACAAGTAATGTATGCACTTCTGTAAGGCATACACTATAGCTAATCCTTCTCTTTCTGTACTGTTATAGTTTTGTTCTGAATCTGATAAATTTCTTCTTGCAAATGCAATAGGGTGATATATATCACCTTCTCCTCATTGGGTTAATATTGCTCCTAATTCTATTACAGATGCATCTACATGCATATGAAATTCCTATGCCCAGTCTGTAAATACTAAAATCAATGCAGTAACCATAGGATTTGGGTTCCCAAAGGCGAACCTCATGTTGAATGGTATCCTTTAAAGTTCTTATGAATACATCAATCAAGTGCTCATCTGGAATATTGGTTACCTTTATATTCAATCTTTAGAATTTCTCAATGTGCTCGGTAACTTAACCCTTTTGCTTGAGATTTATCAATTGGCTAAAGAAGGTATTTCTCTTTGTATCCTCATAGTGTGCTATCATTTCTTATGTGAAAATTGTCCAAGTGACGAGTGATTTGCGAGAAAAAATCCATCGA
This sequence comes from Picea mariana, assembly GCA_032191745.1. Lineage (NCBI taxonomy): Eukaryota > Viridiplantae > Streptophyta > Pinopsida > Pinales > Pinaceae > Picea > Picea mariana. Next base: position 130,504 of record JASDQU010738136.1, read on the forward strand.
TACCATACAAATTGATTAGGTTCTAAATATAAAGAAGCAATTCGTACCTTTTGTGTATGTGGCACATTATGTAGATCAAATAATTGCTTCATCTGAAGTATCCATGTGATTGGGTCCTTTCCATCAAACTTCCTCATATCGGTCTTAGGAACATGGTTGGTCTTCAACCCAATGTTGGAGTTTCTCCATTCTTGATTCACCTTCCTTGTGTCCTCATCATGAATTTCATGGGATGCATTTTCACTTTCAGGTGTCTTCTCTGTTATGAAATGTTTCAATACTTCCATGATCTCCTCTTTTAAACCATCCATCTTTGCCTCCAACTTAGCTTCCATCTCTTGTATTTCATCTTTTGTTACTATATTATTTTGTAAATCATTTATGTCCCTATGCATTTATTCACCTTCATCAAGAGTCCAAGTAGGATTTTCTCTAGGTTTATTTGGTGTAGAAGTTCCATTTTTGGGTGGCATGTTGGCCAAGTATCACTTTTGAACCTTGATTCTGAGGTGGTTCTGCTAGACAATATTTATTCTGTTGTATCTCCCAAGTTTCGGCCCTTATGGGTATGAAACTTTCTTTTATGTATTTCTCTTAGATTTATTCTTTGCAATTCCATAGGTCTAATCAAAATTGGATGTGCCAAGTGGAATTTACGATAACTTCCCCACAACTTGCCGCTTTTTGTCCTTTCCAGGAGATCTCACTTGTATAGCATGCCCCGCACAAAATAATTGATATAAAATTCTAAAACCCATACCAAAAATACTTCAGACTGTACATGATCCAATGAAACCAGTCCCACTCAATTTGGATACTCTAGGAATAATTTATGATTGTTTTACCTGGAACACCTTCTTGAGACTAGTCAATAGGACTAGTCAGATACCCTATCTTACACAGGGTGTATCTACAAATTTAAGATGACCCAGAAGCTAAAATATTTACCATAGATACCTTACTAATTTATGTGAATATCCTCTGGATTTCAGGGTATGAAACGTTACATAAAAATATTTATAGAGAAAATTCCGCAATGGCTCAGCTCGGGATGATTCCAGAACCCTATCTTGTACAGGTTGTATCTCTGAAAGTATAAGGCCTCGGGAGCTAAAATTTTAACCCCACGTACCTTGATCTATCTACTAAATATCCTCCAAGTTGTTCCTTCTGAAACATTGTAGAAAAAAATTTATAGCAAAAATTCCAAGGTGTCTCAAATGTAGCAGCGAAACCCCAAGACCTTGAGCTCTGATACCATATGTTAAGAACCAAATATAAATATAGCATAGAAAAACCTCATAAAAAGTACTCAACGCCTTGAAAAAGAGATAATTTTAGATAAGAAGCCTCTTCAAGGGGGCAACCTCCTTTTACCCCACTTAAATGTTCAAGTACACGATGATTCCAAATGAAAATGTCTCCTTGGTATATATAGGAGACTAGGAGGTATAATTACAACTAATGGAATAAAGCTGACATAAATAAAATAACATTACTAATCTAATATGCCCCAATTAAGGGGTAATGAGCCAATATTAGGGCTTAACAATCAACCAGTAGACCTTGTTTACACACCACATGCCCTAACAAAATGCCAAAAGGTGGATTGAAAATACATTTCTTAATATTTAAAGATATCTAACATTGTCTGCATCTTTCTAACATCATCCCTAATACTTCAACAAATTGAAAATTGTCCAATCATCTAAGTAAATCTCCAAAAACTTATGAATAAAGTCCTTAAAAGTTGCTACTACTACCCTTGAAAAATGGTTGGTGCATTCTTCAATCCGAATGGAATAATTCTATACTGAAATGATCCCCACTCTATAGCAAATGTAGTTTTATGTCTAACTTCTGGTCCAATCCTTATCTGATGATAACCTGAAAATCCATCTATAAAAGAATAAGCTTCTTGACCTCCAACATTTTTTAGTACTTCATTTGCAAATGGGGTAAGAAAAGGATCATGTAGGCAAGCATCATTCAAATTTATCAAATCTACAAAAATCATGATCCCTCCTTGCTTCTTTTCTTGCACCTACATAGGAATGATCCATTATGACTCTTCTATAGGTTCTATAACACCAACTTCTATCATCTTGTTAATTTATGTCTTCACTTTCTATTTGTATATTGGATTCAATATGTAAGGCCTCTATCGAACAGGTCTTGCTTCTGGCTTCAAAGGTGTCTTCATCTCTCCTAGCTATCTTGCTAACCCCTTCATCTCTAAAAATGTTGTTGGGAATAAGTCAGTGTATTCGCACAATAATATTATGATCCTCTCTATTGTCTAATTATCCAAATAATCTCCAATACTTTCCATCTTTCATTTTTCTGCAGCTCCAGTGATGACCTTCTTGATCTTTAATGGTGTAGCATAATCTTCTAAATCTAGCTTGGGACCTTCTACTTCCCTTTCACCTTCTACTTCTGGGATCTATATGTAGCATGGATTATTTTATGTTGGATCTTTCTCTTTTACGATGTGATAACAATGTAGCAATTGTTTAACTGTCTGTCTGGCCTGCTTCTAATATGTTGGGACTATTTCAAACCATGGTTCTTCAAATATTTTGTCTCTTACCACTTTCAGCGTTGTATTAATCTCTGGGTTGTCAAGCTCAAAGGAAAATGTAACTACAAAGTTATGTTGTATCTCTTCCAAGTTAGCAATTTCTATGTGTTGTTCCTATTCGATGTACCAGTTCTTTATAATTCCTTCTAGTGTGTGAATAAAATGGTGTGTCCATTCTTATGGTGGTACTAATCTCCACTGTATTAATCATTTATCTACATTTTTTTTAGGTTGTCCAGATCCCTCATATTTTTCCTCATATCTATTCTCCTTCTCTACGCCGAATCTTATGCGCAGTAACCTTTTGCACTGAAACCAATTCTTGATCTTTTCCTTGTGTGTACCCCACCATCTTGCACGTGTATATTTTAAAGCAATATCCAATGTTGGTAATCTCTTATTTTCCATAACCTCTACCTCATACTTCATTTAAAAATTTTCTAAATCATTCAATCCATAAAACATAGGAGGTTCTCTTACGTTTGTACCAACCCATCTCAGCGCGTGCGTCATTCTAGCACACCTCCTGGTAGATAATTCATGTAATCGTTGCTTCCAGTTTTCTAGTCCTGTGTCAGAGTCTAAAGAACAAGAACTAATATGCCTCCAACTAAGMATGCCACCTACAATTGGGTTGATATAATCCTCTTCGCAAATGGTAGTTGTATATAAATGATTTACATCTTCTTTCAGAATATTGTTTGTCRCAGGTTCCACATACCTCCCTCCTTTTGAAGGAAACAATGGCACAATAACTTTGCATTCTCTAGAATCAAATATCATCTTCCTTGTATTCAAATTGATAATAGTATGGTTATCAAAATCCCAATCCAAACCCAACAGTGTTGGATATGGCAAAGTGTTGTCCACTATGTCAATGACTTCAAAATCATCCATGGTGCGCACGTCATCTAAATCTACCGGAATCCCCTTCAACCTTCCTATTGGCACCACTTTGTGTTTATTTTCCAACTTTAACTGACTAGGTGAATACCCCAGTTGAGGTTCTCCCAAAGCTTCCCAAGTCTTCTTTGGTATAACATTGACTTCAAATCCTAAGTCTAGTATAATATCCCCCATATTGAAATCTCCTATGTAGGCATTCAATCTGAATTATCTGTTGGTTATTCTTTTATTATGGACCTATTTTACTCTTTTTACCCCTTCTTCCCTAGGATTACATTTTGTAGTACTTGTAAGGAATTTTTATCATTCAGGAATTAATCACAAGCTCCCAAAAATTTTCTTAACCTACTTACTTGTTCTAAAAACTTCTCTTGATTGATCTGATCAAATAATGAAGGCATGTCATCCACTTATATATCATATATTGGCTTCTTTCATGAATTGGATGCAATTTTTTCCTTCACGATCTCTTGTTTATCTTCCTTGAATACCTCTTTCTCTTTCTGCGCATCAAACTTGTGTTCATGCATTATATTCTTCTTGACCCACTGGTATTGGTCCTGATCCTTCTTGGTGGCATCTTCTCTTGTCTTAGATCAACCTATAGTAACTATGTTAATCTTCTTCCCATCCTCTTCTTTGTTTTTCACCCTGATCCATTGCACGTTCTAATTATTCTGGTTCCTCTTGTCCTATATTTTTATCAACAGTGTTGGAAAGTATTTTGTTTCATGGTCTGCTACGTGAAAATACATACATGTCACAGGTGGTTGTGGGAAGTCTCTTGCATAGTGCCCTAGCTTCTGACATTTATGAAAAACAACTATTCCTCGACCTCCTCCAAAGCCTCTTCCTCCATGGCCTCCTCCTCTGAAGCTGCCTTTGTTTCCTTGATTATCTCTGCATGGTGTGTTATAATGAGGTCCCTGATTATACTATGGATATTCATTGTTGTACTATGGTGGTGTTGTGCATTGTTATGCAGGATTATATTTTTGTTTCCCTTGAAACTATTGGGAATTATATTGTGGTTGTGCTACAACCTATTGCGCGGGAATCCATTAGATCCTCAGATGCTCAAGAATCTATTAATCAAAGGAAACCATGATCCTCAAGGTGTACAATTCATTCAAGTAAGAAGACAAATTGGAAAAGAAAACAAGAGATACAATCTGATAACACATATATCATGAACCTTCAATAACATAAATGTTTACAAAAACAAAATCCCCCCAGGGTTACAATGATCACAGGCAAAGTGCCTCCTACATTTCTCTCATCTCTCTTGCTCATGAATCCCCCCTTATCCAAGAGATATCTCCCTCTTTAAATATAAAATAACATCCAAATAACCTAAGGAGGTCGAATCGCATCTCCTCCATTGGATTCTAAGCCTTGGAGATAGGTGGCAACAGTCAAAGAGACAAAAGTCCAACAAACTGTTGATTTTCAAGAATTTGTTGGAAATCATCAATAAATTGTTTCCACCCCATGCATGAGGCCTTTTTTGGAGATAAATCTTACGTACAGGTGTCCCTTGACATCTAACTAATCCTTGAGAAGTCATTCAAACTCTCCTTGACATGTGGAAACCTCCCAACAAGGTGAATATCAAAACTGTGACCGCTACAGGAAATTAGTATGCAGCGCCACTATGCTGAGTATGCAGCGCCTACTTCTATATCCAATATCTCTCAAACCAAAACAAATTTTGAAAAACTGAGAGAGGTTTTTTTTATTTGGAATGTTATGAAAAAAACCTCCTCCAGTTTTCAAAAATACACCCTCAACTGCTCATAACCCAAGTTTTAAATTAGTGACTCAAAACTGGAAGAATAACTCTGCACAATTTAGCCTCTGCCAGAATATTACGCAGTGCCTCTAGGTAGCACCCGACTGTGTTTCTGCATGCAATTCTGTAGCATAAATCCATGGGTGCTTTGATTTTTGAAAACTCAAAGATTGGGAATAACTCAATATAATTTCAATTTTCCCCAAAATAAATAAAAATCCCATAACAATTGTATTCATTTGCCAAAATGAATAATGAAATGTAGATTCTGTTCTCTGAGTAATACTAGGTAGCGCAATTTATGCAACGCTAAGCCATAAACCAATATTGTGCTAACATAAGCTCCATGGGGGATAGATTCCTCCCTATGAGGCTCTAAGAACTCTTGTAGTTTCAATTCCTTATCCTTTGGGCTTGTGGATTCATGCTCTTAACCTTTAACCTCTGCAATCTGCTTTGATCTGTGACCTTCAGCTGAAACTAAATGAAAATGAAAACTAGAACTGACAAAAAATGATGAAAATGATGCTTGTCCATCAAGCTTATTGCACACACCTACTCTAATTATTGGGAAAATGAATCATTCAAGCTACATGGAACAACCAATGAATCCATTTCATCATTTTTTCAACTGTTTGAAGCTTTGAAATGTACTTCCTTAAGCACCATAGATAATTCTTACTTGAAAGCATGTCAAAGAAACATTTGGCAATACACTTTCCATTGCAGAAATCAGTGAGCCTAGGCCCACTTTATGCTTGCGGACAGGCTTCAAATGGATCTTGAAAAACATCATCAATACTTGCCCCTCCAACATTGCTTTGTGTAAAAAGGAAAAGCATTGCATTAGGTCCTTCCTCCACTGTTCTTGGTTGTTGTATGGCTTGCTGATTTTCTAATTCATCCTCCATGGATATGGCCTTGGTCCACTCCTGGTCATGAGGTGTATTAGGAAAAAGGCTTAGTGATGCTTGTATTTCTTTCATTTCAACCTTTCTCATCTGATCACATGGAATTTGATCTTGGCTGCTTGATGAAAATAATCTTGTGTCTTCAAGAGGAATAGGGGGTTGATAGGGAAGTTCATCACAATTATAAGTGCTTGGGAAACTAAATTCTTCTATCTTATCGTTTGATTGTGAGGGATATTCATCAAAGCTTGGCTTATGGTCCCAATTTCTCAGTTTTTCACCCTCTAAAATTAGATTATCATTTTTTTCTTCTTTTTCAACAACAAAAATATGACACGAGGGTTGAAACAAGATATTGTTGCTTTGATGGGAACGGTACTTTTCTGATCTAAGGTCTTCAACAGATTGTTCATGGAAATCATCTTCATAATCATCATACAAAAGTGAATCAATGATCATTTGACTATTAATGGTTGAGGGGATTGGTACAATAGTTGGGACAGCTGGTTGCTCAGGGAAAACATCCTCATAGTCATCAAAACTTGGCAAATCATGGCACATTGGTTCATTAACAATATGAGGGACTGATAAGCTATGAATTTGATCATGACAAGCTGCAACACTATTCTCATGATAAAATAAATCTGAATCTAAGATGACCTCTTGACTTAAAGAATCGAGAAAAGGAGGACACAAGAAAATGATGGATTTTCCATATTGATCTTTCTCTTGGGGGCCTAGATTTTGTCATGAATGATGCATTTGTTCTTCAAATTTAGGAAAAGCATTATGAAACTCATCATCTAAATACTAATCTCTATAATCATCCCCTTCATCATCACTACTAGAGGAATCACTTGATGAGTCTTGAATATATGATGCATACCCCTCACAACAATTCTCAAAAAGTCTTTCAGCTGGATAAATTATCTTGCAATGAGAATAAAAAACATCATGAAATTCCTTCAAAGAGGAAATACTATAAGCAGGAGTGTTCTATACCATTGCCTCGCATCGCCTTCCAATGAATACATGAACATTTTCATCAATATATCTTCATGATGGATGTCAAGTTGCTGCATCAAAGCATGAAATTCATGAAGATGCTCAACAAGGTTTCCATTCTCACCTTCATAAAATCTGGGCAGCAGATCTTGCCATTCATCAATTTGAGGGACAGGATGTGGATAACCATCTATGGCTGAGAAATTGAGTAGAGAAAACCTTCTGGCCAGGATAGCCTTCATAGCCATTTGATTTTTCTAATCCCTAGTGGAGTCACCAACATATTCTGAACAATGGAGTCACCATGGTGAATGTGCAGTCTTGAAGGTGTCCAACTTTAGTCACCATCTAAAGTTGGAGTTGTACAATGTCGTTCTTCCCAGGGAGCTTTTCAATCTGCTCAAATCTGTCCCCGACAACAATGCCATTTATGTTAGCACTCCGAGAGTCACTCCTAGACTACAAATGAAAGTAAGCTTGGTAACATAGAAATAAGAATGCTTGATTAGTTTTGTGGATTATGAAAAAGAAAACAAGGAAGGGGAAGGATAGTAAGCTATTGTAAATCAATGATCGACCATTGGGATATGGAGTGAAGAAAAAACCCTGCTCATTAAATGCAATCAATATGCATATCAGATAAAGGTTTATTGAATAGAGGAAGAAAAATATAACACAAAGAAGAACATCCATAAGGCAAAGATCCTCTCTGCATAAATGAATTCAAGGTGCTTGAATATAAACAGTGACTAATAGGAAAAATACATCAGATCCTCAGATGCTCAAGAATCCATTAATCAAAGGAAACCATGATCCTCAAGGTGTACAATTCATTCAATTAAGAAGACAAATTGGGAAAGAAAACAAGAGATACAATCTAATAACACATATATCATAAACCTTCAATAACAAAAATGTTTACAAAAACAAAATCCCCTCAGGGTTACAATGATCATAGGCAAAGTGCCTCCTACAGCTCTCTCATCTCTCTTGCTCATGAATCCCCCCTTCTCCAAGAGATATCTCCCTCTTTAAATATAAAATAGCATCCAAATAACCTAAGGAGGTCGAATCCCATCTCCTCCATCGGATTATTGTTGGCATGTTTTACAAGCAGCGTATGCTTGTCATTGATGGAAAGCACGGTAGCGATGATGGCTTGGGTACAGGAAGAATGTGCCAGGTGGGAACCAGAAGTATTTTGGAAAGAACAACAACAATGATATCTTGCTTATAGTTATCTATGGAAAGAACAACGACGACGAAGGTATGGTTATAGGAAAGAATAGTAGCGATGTTGGCAGGTTTACAGTTGGGAGACAACAATGGAAAACAGGCAGGCAAGGAAGATCAGCAGTGATGATGGCATGGAAAGATCAGAAGCGTAAACTCCATTTCAGAGTTTCGTATATCAGGAGTTGGAGAAGTCAAGATTCGAGACTCTTCATCCCAAGGGTCCCGAAGTTGCGAAATGCGAAACGTCGAAATCCTGAAACAGGCACATCAACAAAGACTCCATTTCAGATTTTTGGATACCAGGAATTGGAGGAGTCAAGAGTCAAGACTCTTCATCACAGGAGTCCCAAAGTTGCAAAATGAAAAACCCTAAAATCTCGAAGCAGACATGACGAAGGCCCATGAAGTTTTGAAATCACAATAAGATCTTTGATACGACTCCATTTCGGAGTTTCGATGATCGGGAGTTGGAAGAGTCAGAGTGACTCGCAACAAATTCACGAAATGTAAAATTGTGAAATGCAGTTTCGAATAAGGTTGTGGTCACAACTAGTGGTCACATCTATAGAAGATGGACAAAGGAGCTAGTGCAACCAAGCTCCATTTCAGTGATCGCGACTTGGAGTGTCGAGACCCTTCATCATAGGAATGCCAAAATGCGAAATTGCGAAAGCGCTTTATGGATAAGATCTTGGTCCCCGTCGATGGTCACATCGTCGAAGAGATGTAGAGAAGACCACAAAGAGACAAGCTCAATTTCGGAGTTTGGTACATGGAGATTCGAGACGAATCTTCACAGAATCCATGAAACGCGAAATGCGGAAATGCAAAAAATACCTTTTGGTGTAGGTTTCAGATACTGGGAGTTGGAGTGTCGAAACACTTCACCACAAGGAATGCAAAAATGTCGAAATGCGAAAATGCGAAAAACACCTTTTCATGTAGGTTTCAGATACCGGGAGTTGGAGTGTTGAAACACTTCACCACAAGGAATGCCGAAATGTTGAAATGCAGAAATGCGAAAAACACCTTTTGGTGTAGGTTTCGGATACCGGGAGTTGGAGTGTCGAAACACTTCACCACAAGGAATGTCGAAATGCCATAATGTGAAATGGGGAAATAAACATGAGACCCTGTGCTTGTAATCCAACGGTGTTGGATATTTGGAAATCTGATCAAAGGGATATTGTTGTTCTTCACAGTTAATCGATCAGTTATGATTCAGTTGCTGATGCGTTTTCTTGGAGGTTCACAATGTAACTACTAGAAACGACTGATGGTTTCTATCAAAGGACTCGAAGAGACTTCAGGGTGATCACCAAAGAAGATGAAGAGTCTTGAGGCATCTTCCAGTGGCATGAAGATTGTTCATAGAGGCTATTGATAGATGTAAGACTGTTGGAGCCTGTAACTGCAATAGAGGGAATGAGCTCAACTGTGACAGAGAAGACGAAGAGTCTCGACTGCTAGAGAGGCTAAGGAATCTCGGCATAACACCCAGTGATGATAGACACATGGGTTTAACTACCAGAGAATTTGAAGAGTTGTAATGATGATCAGGTAGAGCACTCGACATGGGGAGAGCATGCAAAATCATTGCATAGATAGCATGCACAAGGTGCACAGAGACTATAAGAATGCAGAATAAAGAAGAGATGGGAGTTGTTGAGAGTGATTCAGGCGTGTAGAAAGAGGCAGTGTGCAGCAGCTGAAATACATAGAAGAGGAATGGTGCATGGAATGGACATGGCACAAAGAGCATAAAAGGTAGAAGAATAGAAAGTGCAAGGGATGTGTGCAGGAAGATACTGATGCAGGTAGAGCAGAGCAGTGTAGTAGAACAGTGATGAGACTTGTAAGCCATTGATGAACATTATATCACTGTAATAAGTTTCAGTAGAAAAGATTTATATTTCAGGGTGGTAGGGAGGTGCTAGGGAGGACTGTTGTCCTCAGAGGTTCAAGTGGGTGCTTGAACATAGGGAGTTGTAGCTTCCATCTGGTTGCAGCCAGAGAAACCAGGGTGGCAGGGTGCTGGAAGGGAGAATTGTTGTTCTATGTTATACAAGTTGGTGCCTGTGTGACTGGAAGTTGGTGCTTCCATCCAGTTGGTGCTGGAACACCTAGTGAGTTGTTGATTCCTTCTAGTGGGTGCTAGAGAAACCAGGGAGTTGGTGCTTCCTTCTAGTGGGTGCTAGAGAAACCAGGTAGTTGGTGCATCCTTCTAGTAGGTGCTAGAGAAAACAGAGAGTTGGTGCTCTCGGCAAGTTGCAGCTTGCAAAACAAAGGTTGTAGCCTCACATTGAGTTGGATCTCATTTGTATGATAATGTAAAGAATGTAAAGATTACTTATCATATAAAGAATAAGAGGCTTTTACCCTTTATGGGTTTCCTTAGGAAATATCTATCACTATGTATCTCATATGTGTGAATGATGTTGAATGTTATATTGCTTACTTCCCTGCATTATTGTGATTGTCATTGAGTGCTCTGTAAAGAGTTTAAAATAATCATAATTGTTTAAGCACAGTAACCACTGATTCACCCCCCCCCCCTCTCAGTTGTCCAATAATTGGTATCAAAGCTGGCCCCTTTTATCTAAGGGTAGATCCTAGATCTTAAACATGTCAAGCCATGAAGGAAATTCAACCAATAAGGCCCCTCTGTTGAATGGAACAATCTTTACCTTCTAGAAATTTATAATGAGAACCTACATAATGGCTTTAGGTGCAGATATCTGGGATGTGGTAGATATTGTTTATGTAAAGCCAGTTTTACTAGCTAATAAGGATGAAAAGCTAGAATTTAGCTTCAACTCTAAGGCTATGAATGTTATCTTGAGTGGGCTTGCAGAAGCAGAATTCGTAAAATTTATTCACTTAGGAACTGCCAAAGAAATGTGGGACAAACTCATTAGCAGTTATGAAGGTAATGAGAAGGTAAAGGATGCCAAGATTCAAACCTACAGAGTACAGTTTGAATAGTTGAAGATAAAAGAAGATGAAACTGTTGGAAAATACTTTTTGAGAGTTGAAGAACTAGTAAATGCAATGAAAGCACTTGGTGAAAAAATTGAGGAACCTTCTTTAGTTCAGAAAATTTTGAGATCTCTACCAGATAGGTTCAACCCAAAGGTCTCTGCTATAGAAGAACTTAATGATCTAAAAACCTTGGAGTTTGATCAACTTCTAGGAACATTGACTGCATATGAAATGAGAATAGTTAAAGATAAACCCACCTCCAGAGAAGCATCATTTAAGGCAGACAAGAATGAGGATTCTGAGCCTAATGAAATTGAAGAAAAATTTGTGAAGAGACTGAAGAAGGGATCAGGAAAATACAAAGGTAAACTGCCTTTCAAATGTTTCAACTGTGGTAATATAGGTCATTTTGCAAATAAATGTCCTCACAAAAGAAAGGATCAGACATGTGATGATGAGGAGAAGCACAAACATAGAAATTTCTTTAAAGAGAATAATTTTAAGAAGACAAGTCTTTGTGTAAACAATGATGATGATCCTTCAGATGATGAAGACAATGACTCCTCTATTGAAGATAAACTAAATGATTTTATGCTTATGGCTATGGGATATTTTGATGATGAACACACAGGAGGTGAAATGGATGATGAATAAGTTGTGGTGGACATGGAAGGTGAATTAATTAGTGCTTTGGAACAAATTGAAAAACTCAGAATTAAGAACAGAAAGAAAAAACAATTGCTGATACAGTTCAAGAAAGATAGTAAACAACTTGATGAAGACTTTGCCCTACTAAAAGTTGAATTAGAAGAGGCAAAGAAAATCGAAGACATTCTGAAACAATAGTTATCAGAAAAGAAGGCAATATGTGAAGCTCTGGAAAAAGAAGTAGTGAAAAATAGGAAAGAGTTGGAGAAGTTTCAAGCCTTGTATCATCAGAATCTGTCAAGTATCAAAGCATCAGAAGGATTGGCCACCATTCTGAATTAGCAAAGAAACACAAAGCTGAAAACAGGTATGGGTTATGAAGAGGGATCAAGTAGTGATCAACCAGGCAACAAAGAACCTGTTAGCAACAATTTTTGTCTTGGGCACAAAAGTACCAAGGTCTGCAGGTTGCACGAGAAGCGCCCAAGCGCAACACGGAAAAATCTCATTTCAGGTTACAGGTCAAGCGAGCAGGCGAAGTTTTGTTGTCAATAGCCGAGATCCATCTACAAAGCTTATCAACGGTCACCGGGATTTCAGGGCTACCAAGTTACCCGAGATATAGCGCCAGAGATAGCACCTATATTTCAAGACAAAATCTAGGCCATCTGATCCAGTGACGTGTGGCGCAAGATATATTCACGTCGGCATATCGACATTCAAGAGTTTGAAGGGTAAAGGTTCCTCGTCATCTCACATCTTGAAACCCTGAACCCCGAATTGCCAAAAGCACCTAGAGTCGGGCTCATGGTTTTGGCACCTGGTCACAAAGGAGCAGGCCTGGAGAAGGGGCGCTAACATTTATCATTTCGCAAGGCGGGCTCTGAAGCGCCGAAAGTGATCTCAGGAATTCATCTCGAAGGGACACATGGTGCACGATTAGGCTCCTCATCTTTTCATGCCGAAGGCGTCTGGAACTGCGGCCCATAGAATCGTCGAATTAGTTCAGGACCGACAGATCAAAGAGGGACGTGTGGCGCCCAATTAGGCCCTCTCGACATTTCACCCATCGCAACTTTGAAGAGAAAGGATCAGCTCCTTCCTATCCATAAACCTCGAAATGTTGAAAGCGCCTTTGAAGATAGGCACAAGGTCACAACTCGTAGTCACTTGGGGGTGATAGAAAGAGCTGTGCAAAGGGCCGAAGCGTCGGGTTTAGCTGTAGAAGGGATCACCATGTTCTCTAGGTGCCAGTTCAACTTGATCTCAACCCTGATACCTGCTCAGAGTAAATGAAGGAGAGAGAGGGTGGTTGAAACCTCGCCTCACTCATTAATTGCAAGGTATGGATGTCCCGGCAGGAAGTCTGCCCGAGACGATCCTCTGTACTGGTTTTTTCCACATAAGCCATGCCAAGTCCTCGACTCACCAAGGAAGCCTTCACACACTAATTCAGCATTTAAGGGCTCAGCTACCCCTTAGCATGAGCCATGCAGAGTTAAGATGACATATGACAGAGGAGTGTAGATCATATTTGATTGAAGAGACACCCCATCCTGAAAGTCTAGGACGCTTCTGTTGGGCAAATGTTTGGGAGTATATGTACTTAGTTTTGACATTTTTTGAAGCATTGATGGTAGAGTGAAGCTCCTGATTATAATGTTTTGGTAGACGTCTCTAGTTATCTGGTTACGCATATGTATGTAAGATTTCTTTTTTAATGACAGACAGTTTTCTTACCCCACCTAGTTTTCATCTCATACTGAGGGAGTTCATAATTGATTGATTCACATGAATTATTGCAATTATGTTATGATAAAGGATTTATTGTTGCATTGTTGTATTCTCTAGCTTTCTGCATTTGAATGTAAGAAGATCTTGCATTTAGATGTTTTCTCCTACAGTCTGTTAAAAATCTGATGTTTACGACAGACCTTTTCATTTCTCTCATACAAGTCTTCCTCCTATTCACCCTTACTACAACTCATTGTCTGAAGTTTGACTAACACCTCACTTGTCGATGCATACCTGGCCTAGTTTCGGAGTTAGAACAATATTGTTTTGAGTTAACTTCCATTCAATCACCCCTTTTATAAAAAAATCATGACATAAACTGATGAGCGTCGGGCTTTTCTCCTGCTGCAATCCAGGAGTGACTTCCAACGCCAACATTTCTGGCGTCGTTGCCGGGGATGAAGTTGGAAATTTTCCTCGAGATTGAACGACATTGAGCCTCTAATTTTGAAGGTGCATCAGGTATTAGAGCTTTTGAAGATTACTACTATGCACCTGGTGACTCCATTGTGACGACTCCACTGTGGTGAACCTGTCGTGTTAATTGTGGCTTTCAGAGGCAGACACATGCTGTCCCATCCACAGCTGCCTATAGCTACACCTCAAACTGATCCAGAGATGGTTCTCAGAAAAGGGAAGGCCTCTAAAGGAGAAGCTTCCACTGTCGAACCAGGTAATCTGCCATCTCCTTCTATAGGAACTCCATTTTCTCCTCCTTAGTTTCTTAACAGACCTTTTTCTGAAGTTTCCCGTTTCCTGAATTTTGGGAGTGTTCCTGCTGAGTTTTCCCCTCCTGGTCTGGGATTGGAGGGAGAAATCCTTGTCACTCCCCTCTCCCCTAAAGCTATACCTTGGCATAGACCCAGGACCACATAAGATTTCCCCACTCCTAGATTTACCACTCCTCCTCTTGTTACTGTTGTCACTTCTACACAAAGAGAAGCATCTGCTGACTTAAGCTTGTTAGCCTTCTCCCTAAATCCCCTATTGTTTCCCATTCCACTTAGAGCCTCTTTCCCAGTATCCCCTTTTTGATCTCCTTCTCCTCCAAGTTCTCCTCCACCTAATATTCCCATGGCAGGAGAAAATGCCCCCATGACCAAAATGGAGGCTATAATAGTTGCTAGGTATGCTCCCCTTGTGTTACCTCAACCTCTCAATGCCCTTCCAGCAGATGGTTACCTCAAGCAGTTGCCTAAGTTTACAGGCGAGGGGGACATAACTGTAGAAGAACACCTAGAAGCCTTTTACAGTTTTGCAGATGATAATGTTATCATGAATGTAGACATATGGATGAGGATTATTGTCTATAGTCTTTAAGGTGAGGCTAGAAAATTGTTTAAGGCCCTACCTCCTAGATCTATTGATGGGATTGAGGCTTTGGATAATGCCTTTTTGAGACAGTGGGGAGATAAAAAATACTTCATGTATTACATGACAGAGTTTGGGTCTTTGAAGACAAAATAAGGAGAGTTTGTCTCTCACTTCTCCAAGAGATTCAATAAAATGTACAATAAAATCCCTGCTGAGATTAAACCCTCAAAAGCCTCTGCAAATATCACTTATGCTAGTGCCTTTGATCCCGATTTCTGCCTCCTATTGAGGGAAAGAAGAGCCACTACTCTAGCCCACATGCAAGACGCAGTTGTGGAGGTAGAATCTAATATATTGCTGTTGACCGACTCAGGAACACTGATGATAGAAACATATCCAGGAAGATGCTTGAAGCCTCCCCATCCAGTTCCTCTCCCCTGCCCCTTCAGACAGATGAGACAACTAGAGTGCTAAAATCACTTTCTGCCAGGATGGAAAGGTGGTAATTAGAAGGGAAGCCCATGTATAGAAATCCCCAAAATACATATAGCAGAGGTTTCAGGAGGCCTGGTAACCATATGCCATAGAGTTTTCCAAAGGAACAAAGAAGTAGAGACAGGGAGGATCACAGGATACATACCCCTCTCTAGAACAGCCTAGTTGCTCATGAGGAAGGGGAGGAGGTGGATGAACTCGACCCTGATATCCACTGCATCGAAGACACTTCCCCATTTCCTCACTTGACTCAATCTTCATATGAAGAATCCCTTATTAACACTCAAATCAACGAGTTGAGTGAAGGGGAAAAGGCCAGCAACCCTCCTAATAGATACCATCTCAGGTCAAAAAAGAAAGAAGGGAATTTTGATAGCCAGGATCAGCCCCTCATAGAGGAAATGCCTACTAAAGTTGTAGCAACCACTACTAAAGAAAATAAAACTCAGAATGCTTCGCCAGCAGCCAAGGAATTTGTCTCCGGGGTAAGGGAAGATCCTAAGTCTCTCTCCTCCTTTAGTTTTTAGCATGAGATTCAGAAGATTAGGATTCCTGTACCCCTATCTGAACTATTTAAAAACGAAGATTTCAAAAGATCCCTCTCCAAGCTGCTACAATCTGAGCCCCCTAGCCTTCCACACACTCGATAAATCTCCAAGATGAAAAGCCAGCAGTTGTCCTAGGTTCGATGGTAGAATATAGAGATGATTCATCCCCTCCTTTCTACACATCCCTGAACATACATGATAAAGTGCTGCATAACTGCCTCATGGATTCATGGGCTTCCCATAACCTTATGCCCAAAATAGTAATAGAATAATTGGGACTGGAAGTGACAAAGACTTATCATGATTTGTGCTCTTTCGATTCAAGGAGAGTTAAGTGTCTGGGAGTCATCAAAGACCTGGTGGTTTCTTTGTTTCAGCTGCCCATGAAGAGTGTGGTCATGGATATCGTCGTAGCTGATGTCCCCCCCAACTTTGTCATGTTGTTGACAAGATCTTGGATTAAAAAGCTTAGAGGAACATTACATATGGATCTCATGTATGCCACCATTCCAGTCTTCGGAGGGGAACAAAGGAGGTTATATAGGGAAGCTCAGCTAGCCTACATTGTTAGTGATGAAGCAAACCCCACCAATCATCCCATCTTTGCACTTGACACTGATTTGGGGTCTAGTTTATTGCAGCTCACTAATTCTCCTGAAGACCCTGTCCAAGTCAGAAAGCAGCCCAATCTTAATTATCTGATTCCCCCTCCAACCATCTATGTTTGGAAGATGTTTTTCGACAGAGCTTCTTCTAGCGAAGGAGTTGGCACTAGAGAAGTTTTCATGCCACCTTCTCAAGAGACCATATCCCTGTCATACAAGATGGAATTTGAAACCACCAACAATGTGGTAGAGTATGAAGCTTATGTTCTAGGTATGAGGGATGCAAAAGAAATGTCAATTAAAGAGATAGCAGTATTTGGAGATGCTGAGTTGATTATCCAGCAAGTCAGAAATGTTTATCATGCTAATAATCCTTGGCTCAGAAATTACAGAAATGAGGTATGGGACCTGATTGATAATTTATTCTTGGCTTTTAACATTTCTTTCATTCCAAGGGGGGAAAACACCTCAGCAAATTCTTTAGTTGTCTCATCTAGTTTGCTCAAAGTTCCTTTGCCGCCTATGGTCAAATATGATGTTGAAATAAAATATAGGCCCTATGTACCGGACAATGTCAAGCATTGGAAGGTATTAGAAGATGATCTGGAAATCAAAAAATTTCTCCAATCTGTTGATGAATTTTTTGCGTTGCACATTGATCAGGATCCTGACCTGGAAGGTGACCCTCACCCTGAGGTGTTTTTAAATGAAATTGCTAATTACCATATTATTCAACTACCTAGCAATCACATTCCAAGGGGACTAGTCCCTTTAGAAAGATTGTTTGATAGGAATGATGTGGCAGTAAAGAGTAGTGTTTCAAATGAAGATGTTGATACAACTGAATGAAACATTGGCACATAGGAGGAGCCTAAGTTTGTCAAATTATCAAGTAGCCTGACCAATGAACAGAGGGTGAAATATACTGAGTTATTAAAGGAATTCACTGATGTGTTTGCATGGGCCTATGAAGACCTCGAGACTTATGACACATCTGTCATTGAGCACAATATCCCACTGAAAGAAGAGGCTAATCCATTCAGGCAGAAGTAGAGACAGATAAATCCCATGTTGCTGCCCGTCATGGAGAGAGAAGTGAAGAAATTGTAAGATGCCCAAATCATTGTCCCCTTGAGATATTCTGAATGGGTGGCCAATTTGGTCCTTGTGAGGAAGAAAAGTGGAGAAATCAGGCTTTGTGTCGATTTCAGGAACCTGAGCAGGAGCTCAAAGAAAGACAATTATCCCCGGCCCAACATGGAACACATATTGCAGAGGGTAACTGGTGCATCTAGGATATGCATGATCGATGGTTTTTCTGGTTATAATCAGATATCAGTCATGCCTTAGGATAGAGAAAAAACGGCCTGCACCACTCCTTGGAGCACATTCATGTATGCCAAAATGCCTTTTGGATTGATGAATGCAGGAGAAACATTTTAGCAAGCCATGGACATAGCCTTCATCAGGGAGAAAGATCAGTTCGTGGTCATCTATCTAGATGACATCACAGTCTTCTCTAGGTCAGATAAGGAGCACTGTTGTCACCTAAGGAAAGTTTTCTTGAAGTGTCGAAGGTTTGGCCTTTCCCTAAATCCCAAGAAATCTTGTTTTCTATGAAGGAGGGGAAGTTGTTAGGCCATATAGTATCAACAAAGGGAGTGAGGATTGATCCTAGCAGGCTAGAGGCAATTCAAACCCTGTCACTTCCCAGATCTAAGAAGGAAGTTCAGGCCTTTTTGGGGAAGATTAATTTTCTGAGGAGATTTGTCTCAAATTTTGCTGAGCTGGTGAAACACATCACAGCCATGTTCAGGAAGGGAAATGAAGTGAAATGGACCACCGAACCCAGGGAATATTTTGTCCAAATAAAAAGGGCATCGATTGAGGCACATGTGTTGATCAGTCCTGACTATTCCAAAGATTTCCTAATTTTCTCTTTTTCTTCTTTTGATACAGTAGCAGCGGTCTTGTTGCAGAAAAATGACGAAGGGTGAGAGAAACCCATTGCCTTCTTTAGCAATGCATTAAGAGATGCAGAGATCAGGTATGAAATCATGGAGAAACAGGCCTATGCCTTAGTGAAAGCTCTCAAAGCTTTTAGAGTCTATGTCTGCACTCAAACGTAACCGCATATGTTCCTTCGGCCTCTGTGAAGGACATCCTTGTACAGCTGGACATAGATGGGAGAAGAGACAAATGGATTGCTAAGATCCTGGAGTTTGACCTGGAGATAAATCCCACCAAGTTGGTTAAGGGGAAAGGTTTAGCCAAGCTACTAGCTGAATCCAATTGAGAAGCCTTGGGGGTTAGTTTCATCAATATTTTCTCAGGAACTCAACAAGCTGAGTTGCCCAACCAATGCTCTCAGGATGGCTTATCACTAGCATAATGTGCCTGGTATCGAGACATTTTTTACTTTCTGTAGGAGTTGAAGCTCCTGGATGGAATGGGTAAAAGTAAGGCAAGAGCTTTAAAGCTCAAGGCGGTCAAATATTGCCTCATTGAACAAGTCTTGTACTGGAGAGACCCTCTAGGGGTGTTGCTGAGGTGTTTGAACCCACAAGAAGCCTAGAAATTTGTTTTTGATTTCCATAGCGGCCTTTGTGGGGGGCATCATTTCTGGAAGACCACAGCTCACAAAATCCTCAAGGCTAGGTATTACTGGCCCACTTTTTTCTCTGATGTCTGCAGAGAAATCAGAGCCTGCATCAAATGCCAAAAGTTCTCAGGAAAGCAGTAGCTTAGACCACTGCCACTGAAGCCTGTAGTGGCTTCAGCACATTTTCAACAGTGGGGGATAGACTTCATTGGGGAAATCCATCCTCCCTCAAGTGGCCAACACAAATGGATCCTGACTGCAACAGACTATTTCACCAAGTGGATAGAAGCTGCCCCCACTAGAAGTGCATCACACAAAGTAATTATCAGCTTCCTGGAGGATATCATAGCCAGATTTGGTTGTCCCAGCAGGATCGTCACTGATAATGTTGCTTCTTTCAAATCTGAGCCTCTGATTAAGTTCTGTGAGCAGTTCGAGATCTCGCTAATTCACTCCACCCTCTATTATCCTCAAGGAAATGGACTGGTAGAATCTTCCAATAAAAGCCTAATCAAGCTCATTAAAAGATTATTGGAAGACAATAAGAGGGCTTGGGATTCAAAGCTCAATTTTTCTCTATGGGTCGATCGAGTGACAAAGAAGAAGTCCTTGGGCACCTCGCCTTTTCAGCTAGTTTACGAAATAGAGGCGATTTTTCCCACTCATCTCACCTTACCTATAGCGAAGTTCTTTGAAGATTATGAAGGAGAGATGGATCATATGGTCAGAAGGATTCATCAAATGGTGGAAGTACAACAGATCAGGGAACAGGTGATGGACGCAGCTCATAGTCATCAGCAGAAGGTCAAACAGGCCTTTGACAGGAAGGTCAGGAAGAAGGAGTTTGAGATCATGGAT
>JASDQU010738136.1:150803-168054 GCA_032191745.1 Picea mariana
ATTATTGGAAGACAATAAGAGGGCTTGGGATTCAAAGCTCAATTTTTCTCTATGGGTCGATCGAGTGACAAAGAAGAAGTCCTTGGGCACCTCGCCTTTTCAGCTAGTTTACGAAATAGAGGCGATTTTTCCCACTCATCTCACCTTACCTATAGCGAAGTTCTTTGAAGATTATGAAGGAGAGATGGATCATATGGTCAGAAGGATTCATCAAATGGTGGAAGTACAACAGATCAGGGAACAGGTGATGGACGCAGCTCATAGTCATCAGCAGAAGGTCAAACAGGCCTTTGACAGGAAGGTCAGGAAGAAGGAGTTTGAGATCATGGATTTGGTGCTTAAGTGGGATGCATCCATACAGGATAAAGGAAAACACAACAAGTTTGATGCCCTATGGATCGGCCCCTTCAAAATATCTAAGGTTTTCTCAAACAACACGTACAGGTTGCAAGATCTGAAGGGTGAAGAGGTTTTCAACAGCCCAGTAAATGGGCATTTTCTGAAGAAATGTTTTGTTTGAGCCTTAGATGGCTCCTTTGTTTGTAAATATTGTCCTTTTGGTTCTTTGTTCATTTTCATTTTTTATTTTCGGCTTTGTAAATGACTCCATAGCCCAATAGGAAGGCATTGAAGCTGCAAATGAGTTCTTAGAGCATCACAGGGATGACTCTATCCCCCATGGAGCATAATGTTAGCAACAATTTTTGTCATGGGAACAAAAGTACCCAGGTCTACAGGTTGCACGAGAAGCGCCCAAGCACAGCATGGAAAAATCTCAAAATGAGGCGGTTAGATGGATCTCGGTGAAGTTTTGTATTCAGCAGCCGAGATCCATCTACAGAGCTGATCGACGGTCATCGGGATTTCAGGGCTACCAAGTTACACGAGATATAGCGTCAGAGATAGCACCTATATTTCAAGACAAAATATGGGTCGTCTAATCCAGTGATGCATGGCGCAAGATCTAGTCACGTCGGCATATCGGCATTCGAGAGTTTGAAGGGTAAAGGTTCCTTTTCATCTTACATCTCGAAACCCCGAACCCCGAAGTGTCGAAAGCACTTAGAGTCGGGCCCATGGTTTTGGTGCCTAGTCACAAAGGAGTAGGCCTGGAGAAGGGGCGCTAACATTTATCATTTGGCAAGGTGGGTCCCGAAGTGCCGAAAGCGATCTCAGCCATTCATACCGGAGGGACATGTGGTGCACGATTAGGCTCCTTGCCTTTTTTCCCATCGCGACTTCGAAGCACAAGGAGCAGCTCTTTCCCATCTATGAAATGTGAAGTGTCGAAGGCATCTGGAACTGGGGCCCACAGTATCGCCAAATTAGTTCAGGACCGTCATATCAGAGAGGGATGCGTGGCGCCCAATTAGGCCCTCTCAGCATTTCACCCATCATGACTTTGAAGAGAAAGGACCAGCTCCTTCCTATCCACGAACCCCGAAACACCGAAAGCGCCTTAATGAATAGGCACAGGGTCACAGCCCGTAGTCGCTTGGGGGTGATAGAAAGAGCTATGCAAAGGGTCAAAGCGTCGGGTTTAGCTGCAGAAGGGATCACTGTTTTCTCTAGGTGCTAGTTCAACTTGATCTCAACCCTGATACCTGCTCAGAGTAAATGAAGAAGAGAGAGGGTGGTTGAAACCTCGCCTCACTCATTAATTGCAAGGTATGGATGTCTCGGCAAGAAGTCTGCCCGAGACGGTCCTCTGTACTAGTTTTTTCCACAGAAGCCATGTCAAGTCCTCGAATCACCAGGGAAGCCTGCGCATGCTAATTCAGCATTTAAGGGCTCAGCTACCGCTTAGCATGAGCCATGCAGAGTTAAGATGACATATGATAGAGGAGTGCAGGTCAGATTTGATTGAAGAGACGCCCCATCCTGAAAGTTTAGGACGCTTCTGTTGGGAAAATGTTTGGGAGTATATGTACTTAGTTTTGACATTTTTTGAAGCATCGATGGTAGAGCGAAGCTCCCGATTGTAATGATTTGTTAGACGTCTCTAGTTCTCTGGTTACGCATCTATATGTAAGATTTCCTGTTTAATGACAGACAATTTTCTTACCCCACCTAGTTTTCATCTCATACTAAGGGAGTTCATGATTGATTGATTCACATGAATTATTGCAATTATGTTATGATAAAGGATTTATTGTTGCATTTTTTTATTCTCCAGTTTTCTACGTTTGAATGTAAGAAGATCTTGCGTTTAGATGTTTTCTCCCACAGTCTGTTAAAAACCTAATGTTTATGACAGACCTTTGCATTTCTCTCATACAACTATTCCTCCTATTGATCTGGATTTTATGAGAAAAACGAAATGAATACAAATTATTAACAAGTTCTTAACACAAAATAACTGAGATACAGTAAAATTGGTTTTCTATTCAATAACGAAATAAGCTGAAACTGTAAAATGCAGCGGAAACAAGCTTGCTGGAATGGTGGCGGCTTATCTCTGAGAAGAGATGTGACGGTAGAGTGCATTTGCAAGTAGAAGATTACAATGAGGCTCTCAAGGCCTTTTTACAATAATCAAGAATTCCAAAAACCCTAGACATCCAAAAACCTAACCCTAGGAGATGAAGCGCCAAAAGTCATGTGGGCCCCGTTTGCGTAAGCTAGTACCTCAACTTCCCAGGGTCGTAACTTTTGCATACGATCTCCGTTTTAGGCGTGTGATAGCCCGTTGGAAAGGTATCATTGAGGAGATTCATTTTAGGGGCTCAATTATGCCTTCAAATATCACTAAGGAGCTAAATACCTAAAAACCTTCGTTTAGACCCTCAAAATGGCCCCGAAAGTAAAACTACTAAAAATAGTAAATTGCCAAAAATGTCAGAAAGTTGTTTTGAGCCAGTTGGAAAAGGTGGGTGTCTACTGATATCCATTTGGATCAATCTTCCCTCCTTAGGAATAAATGGTCTCCATTGCGTTGAGTTCCCCCATTAGATGAGGAAATTTCTTCTGAATTTGGCCCTAGGTGAGCCACTTGCCTTGGTGCAGGAGCTGCCCTGCTTCGACGACTCGATAAACCTGAATCCTTTGTTGTCGAGTGCCTTTGATCTATCTGTCCACAATATGATCATTGGATGCATGTTCTATGCAGTCGGGGTTGAGCTATGTTGGTGTCAGTTGTTCTGCTACTTCTGAGGTGTCCAATAATGGTGGGAAATAAGGGCGAAGGAGATCCACGTTGAACACTGGGTGCAGGCTAAGGAAAGGAGGAATGTTGAGCTCAAAAGAATTATACCCCATGGCCTTGGTGATAGTGTACAGTCCATAATGGAGTGGGTGAAGCTTCTGATGGGGTCCTGCAAGGCGTTCTTTCTACAAGTGCAACCAAACTTTGTTTCCCACCTGAAAATTATGCGGCACCCGATGTTGATCATGGCGTTGTTTGTACTTGTCATTGGACTTCTGTAGGATATCCTGAGCCTATTGGTGGATGTGCTGGATCTGCTCAATGAACTGAGTGGCTTTATCATCTTCATTTGGAGTAGGATATGAGTCAACTGAGGTGACCGCAAGGGGAAGTGAAACATCTATGGGACCCAATGGTTGGAATCCCAACCCCACTTGAAAGGGGATGTGGCCAGTTGAGCTATGCAAGGCTTGGTTGTAGCTATGCTGGACATAGGGAAGGCTCTCATCCCATGTGCGAGGGTTCTTTGAATTATACATGCGAAGGATATGCACAATCATTCGATTTACAACCTCGGTTTGGCCATCTATCTGGGGTGGAAGGCCGTGGATTTGGTGAGCTTGGTGTCCAGTAGTGACCAGATGCTCGACCAGAATGTGCTAAGAAATTGACTATCCTGATCTGATACAATGGTTTGTGGGATTCCAAAATGTACCCAAACTCATTCAAAGAAGAGCTTGGTANTTGGTTGTAGCTATGCTGGACATAGGGAAGGCTCTCATCCCATGTGCGAGGGTTCTTTGAATTATACATGCGAAGGATATGCACAATCATTCGATTTACAACCTCGGTTTGGCCATCTATCTGGGGGTGGAAGGCCGTGGATTTGGTGAGCTTGGTGTCCAGTAGTGACCAGATGCTCGACCAGAATGTGCTGAGAAATTGACTATCCTGATCTGATACAATGGTTTGTGGGATTCCAAAATGTACCCAAACTCATTCAAAGAAGAGCTTGGTAGTGGCCTCTGTTGTGATGCTCTTCTTGTAGACAACCAGAATCGCCATCTTAGAAAAGTGAACAACAACCATAAAAACACAGTCATTTCTCTGCTTGGTGGATGGGAGGCCTGACATGTAGTCCATTGAGATGGATTCCCATGGCCTGTCAGGAGTAGGAAGAGGGGTGTACAAGCCTTGTTTCTTAGTGGTCGGTTTGGCAATAGCACAGGCAGTGTAGGACCTGATATACTTTTGGACCTCCTGTCGAAGTTTTGGCTAGTAGAAATGTTTCTGTAGCATCGCCACTGTCTTTTCAACGCTAAAGTGTCATGCCACCTGAATGTAATGGGCTTCCCAGATCATCTTCGCTCGCTCACTTGATGGAACACAGATATGGCCCAGATGACACAACAACCCATCCTGAAGATGGAAATTATCGACAACTGCATTTGCACCCAACATTTGGTAGGTGGTGGTGAAGTCAAGGTCTATCTCATAGAGTTGGGGCCATCTAGATGTCTCATGGCCGCAAGAGTCTAGCACCGTGGTGAGTTTCGCAACTGGCGGTCTGCTGAGGAAATTAACGATGCGAATGGTGCTTCTTGTTTTATACTTGATGTTGAGGTGGAATTTTTGCAAGTATGTGGACCACTTTTGATGGTGGTCATTCTACAGTTTTCCCTGTGTCTACATGAACTGCAGTGGCTTATGATCAGTGTGGATGACTGTCTCCTTCCCAAGAATGTAATGTCTCCACTAGTGGCATGCTTGCACAATGGAGTACATTTCTTTGTCGTAAGTAGGGTACTTACGGACAGTATTAGATAGTGTCTCACTATGATAGGCCATGAGGTGGTCGTGCTGAGTGAGAACGGCGCCCACAGCATAGTCTAAAGCATCTGTCTCGATCTCAAAGGGATGTTGCAGGTCTGGTAGTGAAAGTACTGGGGCTGAGCACAAGCGCTGCTTCAAATCATCGAACGCTTATTGTTGGGACCGGCCCCACAAAAATTTTGCCTTACCACCACCCCTGTTTATTTGGTTGAGGGCCCATGCAATATGGGAGAAACCCAACACGATTCTACGGTAGAAATTAGCAAGTCCCAAGAAGCTCCGAAGCTCAGTGAGTGTTGTTGGGGTTGGTCAGTCACAGATGACTTGGATCTTGGCTGAATCCACATGTACGCCATGTTGATCAATGATGTAGCCCAGGTAATGGACCTTGTCCATGTCAAAGGAGCATTTTTCCAGGTTGGAGAATAGCTTGTGTTGCCGCAGGGTGTGTAGAACCTGTTGAATATGCTGCAAGTGTTCGGCCCAAGTCTTTTTGTAAATTAGAATGTCATCCAGATACACCACTAAAAAAGTATTGGTGAATGGTTGCAAGATATCATCCATCATCCTCATGAAAGTGGTTGGAGCATTTGTCAAACCAAAAGGCATGACCAACCAGTCAAAAAGTCCTTCCTTTGACTTGAAGGCAGTCTTCCATACATCTGTCTGTTCTATCGGGACCTAGTGGTAGCCAGACTTTAGATCAATTTTACTAAAGTATTTGGCCCCCATGAGTTGATCAAGAAGTTCATCGATTTAGGAAATCGGGTACCAGTTTCTAACAGTGATTTTATTTAGAGCCCGATAATCAATACAGAGTCACCAGGTTCCATCTTTCTTCTGTACCAGCACGATTAGGCTCCCGCAAGATGATGAGCTGGGGTGGATGTGCCACTTGTGGAGCAGTTCCTGGATCTATCACTTGATCTCCTCATTCTCTAACAAAGAGCAATGATAGACTATCCCATTGGGCAGCAGTACGTCAGGGGTCAGATCAATGGGGTGCTTGACCTGGGAGTGCAGAGGTACCTCTGTAGGTGAGGAGAAGATATCTGAGTATTCTTCCATGACCTTATCTACTTGCTTCTACTATGTAGAGAGGTCGGCCGCAGAGACCCTAGATGTGGCTATGATCTTTCTCTTATTCTGAGAGCAAATCACGAAGAAGACAAACTTCCACGTCTGCGAGATGACCTTCCTGCATTTCTTAGCAGAGATCAAGGAAATAGCACTAGGTGGGACTACCTCGGGTATCCTATACAATTTCCTGTTCAAAGTAATAATAACACTACGAGGCCTAGACTCATATATAGCATGACGTTTCCATAAATAAGGTTGGCCCAAAAGAACATCACAAACTTCGAGAGGAGCAACATTACACAATACCTCGTCTTTGAAGGGATTGATGTCGTATGACAGTCGGCACTGTTGGCTGACACAAAGATCGCTTCCTTGGCAGAGCCATCCAATGGTGTGTGGTTGTGGGTGCGGCGTTGTTGGCAGGGCCAGATGCTTGACGACCTCTGCTGAGATGAGGTTCTTCTAGCTACTGCTATCAACGATGAAGTGCAGCGGGGTTCCTTTTACCCACATCTGTGAATGGAAGAGGTGCTCTCCTTCTTCTGGCTCGTCTAGTTCACTAGGCTGGAGCTTGGTGGTAGCAACGGTGGCACTGGGTTCCGTGTCAATGATCCGTCTTCCCCTTTCTGGTTCTGTCTCAGAGTCAGAATCTGCATCTGATTCAGAGGCTTTCACTTCGGCCACCAGCAACTGCTTTGAGCGACAGTTAGCAATGTTATGCCAAGGGCTCTTATGAAAGCTGCACCATTTCTCGTTATCTTTCTTTGTATTTTCGGTGTCCTTCTTTGCTCGCGGCTTGTACTGGTTATCTTGATATTGTCCATCTTTGCTCTGTCCTTTGTTCGGTGGGTTGGGGCTGCTCTTTCTTGGCTTTTTTTGTGAGGGGTTCCCAGGCCCAAATTGCCACGTCTTTTGTTTGATCTTTTGTTCGATTTTGACGGCATATCGGTAGGCCGCGCCCAAGGATGAGATGTCCAGAAATTCCATTTCAGTCTGGATGTATCTATGTAGAGCACCATGATACTTGAGTACCAGATGTCGCTCTGAATATTGATACCCAACTTGGTGCGCAAGGTATGGAAGATATTTGTGAAATCTGGCACTGCTTGGTCTCTTTCTTGCCGCAGTGTGGTCAATTTGGTATACAGGTCGTCATAACTTCCGACAGGGTAGTATTGTTCCGTAATAGCATCCCTAAAGGATTCCCAAGTGGCCATGACTGAAAATAATGAGGTTTCCTCTATTTCCTTTTGCTCACAGAAAGTTTCCCACCAATCTTTGACATGGGGAACGGCTTTGAGAAGTGCAAAAGTAATCTTTTCTCTATTCAAAAATTTATGAATAGAAAAATACCCTTGTAGTAAGTTCAACCACTTGTCTATAGCATCTATTTCTATCTGACCTTCAAATATAGGAATATCAAATTTTATTTGTACCTTGAAGGGGGCGGTGCCTCCRTTCGAAGAAGATGCGTCGCCTGTTGGTAGTCGTCAAAGGATTTGCGCGAAACTATCTGTCATCTTGTTCCTCTATTGCGTGAGGGMTTCYTCAATCAATAGTTTGAAAGGATCTTCTGTCCCATCATCTTTATTTTCTCCTTCCATGGGAGGTCACTTGGGTGTGCAAGAGCTTCTGTCCTCAACAGAAACAAGCTCGAGACCCAACTCTTTGTACTCCGACCTGATACCACTGATCTGGATTTTATGATCAGAATGAAATGAATACAAATTATTAATAGGTTCTTAACACAAAATAACAAAGATACAGTAAAACTGGTTTTCTATTCAATAACGAAATAAGTTGAAACTGTAAAATGCAGTGGAAACAAGCTTGCTGGAATGGTGGCAGATTATCTCTGAGAAGAGATGTGACGGAAGAACGCATTCACAAGAAGAAGATTACAATGAGGATCTGAAGGCCTTTTTACAATAAGCAAGAATTCCAAAAACCCTATACATCCAAAAACCTAACCCTAGGATATGAAGCGCCAAAAGTCACGTGGGCCCCGTTTGGGTAAGCTAGTACATCAACTTCCTGGGGTCGTAACTTTTGCATACGATCTCCGTTTTAGGCGTGTGATAGCCCATTGGAAAGGTATCGATGAGGAGATTCATTTTGGGGGCTCAATATTCCTTCAACTATAATTTAGGATCTCGATACCGAAAAACCTTCATTTAGGCCCTCAAAATGGCCCCGGAAGTAAAAACTGCTAAAAATAGTAAATTGCCAAAAATGTTAGAAAGTTGTTTTGAGACAGTTGGAAAATGTGGGTCATAAAGCTGTAAACTGTTCTTTAAAATTAAATTATGAGCAATCAAGACATTCAAGGTATAGATATCTACGACAACAAAGAATGAGACAGCCAAGTAACAAACCACCACAGACTTCAAATCACTTGATGTATGGGAGAAGGACACAGGTTAAGCATAACAATTGTTATGATCCTTTATTCGACGAACCAGAATGTTACATCTATCATAACTATGGACATAAATCTATTGATTGTCGCTTAAGGAACTATGAACCAGATTTATATTCCCCTGCTGAAAATGTCAAGGTTTGGAAGAAGAAATAAAGTGGCAAGTGTGGATTAGTGTTGTCAGCTCAAAGACAAATGAACCCTTGGTATATAGATAGTGGATGCTCCAAACATATGACAGGAGACAAAGGTAATTTTCCATCTCTAAGTGAAAGCAAATCAAGAAACGTAACCTTTGGAAATGATGCTCCAGGTAAAATAAAGGGTAAAGGGATGGTGAGTTTAAGTAATGGAAAAGGAAAATCCCAAGATGTTATACTTGTATATGGGCTGAAACATAATCTACTCAGTGTAAGTCAAATGTGTGACAGAGGATGTGAAGTGGTGTTCACGTCCAAGGACTGCAAGATAAAGTATGTAAATTCAGGACAAGTGATGGCCATAGGAATAAGGATAGAAAATAATGTATATGTGCTAAAAGAAGATAGAGAATAGTGTAATCTAAGAAAACATGATGAAATATGGTTATGGCATAGGAGACTTGGACATCTAAACTTTGACCACTTAATCAAGCTTAAAACTCTTGAGGCAGTAAAAGATCTTTCAAGAATATCAAAGCCCCAAGATTCTATGTGTAAACCCTGCCAAGTAGGAAAGCTAACCAGGACACAGTTTAAGACCAAGAGCTCTACTTCAACAGAGAAACCACTCCAACTAGTTCATATGGATTTATGTGGACCATAAAGACAGGAAGGAACAGGGAAAGAAAACTACTTCATGTTGATTATTGATGATTACTCCAGAATTACTTGGGTTGCCTTTCTCAAGGAAAAAGATGAAGCATTTGAGAAGTTTAAAAAATTTAAGGCTTTAACTGAGAATCAAACAGGCAAGAGGTTAAAGGCAGTAAGATCAGACAGAGGAGGAGAATTTATGTCAAGTGATTTCAAGGAATTCTACGATAAGCATGGGATCAAGAGAGAATACACAATCCCAGGAACTCGACAACAAAATGGAGTAGTTGAGAGGAAAAAAAGAATAGTGCAGCAAATGGCTAGGTCAATGATGAATGAGAAGAACATTGGTCAAACCTACTGGGTAGAAGAAATACACACAGCAGTCCATGTTCTTAACAAAGCCCACCTCAGACCACAAAGTGACAAGACACCTTATAAATTGTGGTATGGGAGACCTGCTTCAATCAAACACTTCAAAGTGTTTGGGAGTAAATGTTACATTAAGAATAATGATGAGAACCTTGGAAAATATGATGATAGGGATGATGAAGGTATCTTCTTAGGGTATTCTACAAACAATAAAGGATACAGATGCTATAATAAGAGGCTGCATAAAATGGTTGACTGTATTAACATAAAAGTTGATGAAGGAATCCCAGCAAGAAAGGTGTACAATAATGAGTCTTCTACAGAGGACACAGCTAAAGCTGAAGATGAACAGTTCCAAGAATCATAAAATGAAGACATTGAATCAGATGAAGACACAGATACTCAAACAAACTCAAATAAACAGACAACTTCAAATTCCTCCTCTAGAATCACTCAAAAGAATCATCTTGCAAGTCGGATAATTGGTGAAAAAGACAAAGGTGTACAAACCAGAAGAAAGATAATCAAAAACACCGAACAATCACATATAGCTTTCATATCTATGCTGGAACCCAAGAATTTTAATGAATCTAGCAAAGATGACCATTGGGTTAAAGCAATGAATGATGAACTTGATCAGATTGAGAAAAACAATACGTGGGAGATGGTTCATAGACATGAAGGTAAAAATATCATTGGTTCCAAATGGATCTTTAAGAATAAGTTGAATGAGTTGGGACAAGTTTTCAGGAACAAAGCAAGATTGGTCTGTAAAGTTTATTGTTATCAGACAAATCGATAGGTGCGGACACTAACAGATCTCCCTATATCCATCTAGATCTAGAACAAAACACACTAGAACATGACGCTATCCTTAAGTTTTAGATATTGAATTTACTAACTAAAGAGGGATGGGTAACATACCATTTAAACGCCGCTTCCTCTCACTATCACCATCCTAGCTCCGTTCCAACACTCATACAATGATGATCCTGCAAAAGAACGCAACTAACCAAAGTGATAGTAATAGCATAAACTCAATATAAACCTATGTATGTGATCAAGGAATCATACAATAAAACACAACAAACTTTATAGGAAAGAATTCTATTACTGTATCATATTAAATGTGAAAGAGAGATTACAATCGTGGCCTTGATGTCGTAAGATCCCTTCCAACTGTCCTTCATTCCCCACACACTTCCATTCCAAGAATTTTGAGAGCACAGATCTGATAATATTCACAATCTATCTTGACAAAGGAAAAACTCAAAGACACTCCACCCAAGCTAATAATTCCAAGCCAAATCCAACTTAGCCCTTCTC
Organism: Picea mariana; assembly: GCA_032191745.1. NCBI lineage: Eukaryota > Viridiplantae > Streptophyta > Pinopsida > Pinales > Pinaceae > Picea > Picea mariana. The sequence goes on from JASDQU010738136.1 coordinate 161,773, forward strand.
CATGAGAGCTCCTCTCCTTTTATAAGATGAAGAGGATAAGGTGAAGAGGTTAGCATGATCCCACTAAATCATGAAAGCGAGTAAGATCCAAACCATTTGGATGCCACTTCACCATGGAAGTTTCTCCTTCTAGAAGATTTGAGAAAACGCTCGTTTTTCCCACGTGTAAGCATTCTCGCACCCTGCCTATAGAGAATACTGTGAACTCCTCGCAACCTAGCTATGATGTAGCCTGTGAGAATCAGTCATTCTCGCACCCTAGCTATAATGCAGCCTATGAACTTCCTCTTTTATAGGGTTTTTACAAAGGAAAATGCAACTTCTTTTCTCAAGAAAAGTTCTTCTCCCTTCTCTCTTCAGGAACTCAGGCCACTGACCCCTCTGAAGGCAACATATAGGTTTACATCATTAATGGTCATAGGGATGACGAAAATAATGTGTAACATCTATGCTCAAATAGAAGGATTGGATTTTGATGAAACAGTTGTGCCCGTAGCAAGATTAGAAGCTATCAGAATATTTCTTACCTATGCTTGTCACAAAAGGTTTAAAGTCTATCAAATGGATGTCAAGTCAGCTTTTTAAATGGAGAGTTAAATGAAGAAGTCTATATGGAACAACCAGAGGGTTTCAAACTGTTTCATAACCCTGACTTAGTATGCAAGATGAAGAAAGCTTTATATGGGTTAAAACAAGCCCCTTGTGCCTCTTATCACAAACTGGATACGTATCTCAAGGACAAAGGGTTCAAGAGAGGAATAGTTGACAACAATCTATATATCAAAACAGGGGGTAATGATTTGCTCATTGTGTTGGTCTATGTAGATGACATCATCTTCGGATGTAATAAGGATTCATTGGTACAATGGTTTGCTTCTGCCATGGAGTCTGATTTTGAAATTTTTATGATAGGTGAACTGTCATTTTTTCTTGGTCTGCAAATTACTCAGAGGTCTAAAGGGATTTCATTTCTCAACAAAAATATCTAAGAGAAATGTTGAAAAGGTTTCAAATGGAAGATTCTAAACCTATGGGCACACCTATGGTTACTGGATGCAAATTAAGCAAGGATGATGACTCACCTGATGTTGATCAAAGTTCATATAGGTCAATGATAGGTAGCTTGTTGTACATCACAACATCTTGCCCAGACATAATGCATATTGTTGGAATGGTAGGAAGATATCAGTCTGCACCTAAACAGATTCATTTGATAGCTGTAAAAAGGATATTCAGATATTTGAAAGAAACAATGAACTATGGCCTATGGTATCCTAAGAATCAAAATTTTCAATTATCAATCTACTCAGATGTTGATTGGGCTAACTGCATGGATGAAAGGAAAGGCCCGAGTGGAGGTGCGTTCTTCTTAGCAGATTCTCTAGTAGCATGGTTGAGTAAAAAGCAAGGTTCCATTTCTTTATCAACTACAGAGGCAGAGTACATTGTTGTTGCTACCTGTTTCACTCAGGTATTATGGATGATTCAGACACTTGCAAACTTGGAGGTAAAATACGTTGCACCAATCCAAATTCATTGTGATAACACTAGTGCCATTAGTGTGTCCAAGAATCTTGTATTCCACTCCAAGACCAAGAATATTCCCATAAAATACCATTTTCTGAGAGAGCAGGTCACCAATCAAATTGTTCAAGTCCATTACATTCCAACCACAAAACAAATTGCAGACATATTTACTAAACCCCTAGTCAAGACACCATTTGAATATCTCCGACAGAAGTTGGGTGTCATCCCGTCTCAAAACTAAGAGAGTCCATCCTGTTAGGGGGATTTTGTATTGATTGAATATCTGATACCTCCAAAAAATACTGCAACAGCTCAGGGGGATCGTGTTTTCTTTGACATTGATGTCAAAGGGGGAGAAAAGAATAGGTCTATGTGCCTTTGTTGCCATCAATGCCAAAAGGGAAGATTGTTGGCATGTTTTACAGGCAGCGTATGCTTGTAATTGATGGCAAGTACAGTGGCAATGATGGCTTCGGTACAAGAAGAATGTGCCAGGTGGGCACCCGGAGTATTTTGGCAAGAACAGCAGCAACGATAGCTTGCTTACAATTATTGATGGCAAGAACAACAACGACGAAGGTATGGTTACAGGAAAGAATAGAAGCGACGTTGGCAAGTTTACAGTTGGGAGACAACAATGGAAAACAGGTAGGCAAGGAAGATCAATAGTGATGATGGCATGGAAAGATCAAAAGCGTAAAATCCATTTTCGGATACCGGGAGTTGGAGAAGTCAAGAGTCAAGACTCTTCATCACAGGAGTCCCGAAGTTGCGAAATGCAAAACGTCAAAATCCCAAAACAGGCACATCAACAAAGACTCCATTTCAGAGTTTTGGATACCGGGACTTGGAGGAGTCAAGAGTCGAGACTCTTCATCACAGGAGTCCCAAAGTTGAGAAATGTGAAACCTCGAAATTCTGAAATAGACACGATGAAGGCCCGTGAAGTTTCAAAATCACAATAAGATCTTTGATCTGACTCCATTTTATAGTTTCAGTGATCGGGAGTTGGAAGAGTCAGAGTGACTCGCAACAAAATCGCGAAACACAAAATTGCGAAATGCAGTTTTGAATAAGGTTGTGGTCACAGCCAGTGGTCACATCTGCAGAAGATGGAGGAAGGAGCTAGTGCAACCAAGCTCCATTTCATTGATCGCAACTTGGAGTGTCGAGACCCTTCATCATAGGAATGCCAAAATGAAAAATTGGGAAAGCGCTTTATGGATAAGTGCTTGGTCACTGCCCGGTGGTCACATCGTCGAAGAGATGTAGAGAAGAGCTCGAAGAGACAAGCTCCATTTTGGATTTTGGGACAAGGAGAGTCGAGACGACTCTTCACAGAATCCCCAAAACATGAAATGCAGAAATGCGAAAAACACCTTTTAGTGTACATTTCAGATACTGGGAGTGGGAGTGTCGAAACACTTCACCACAAGGAATGTCAAAATGCCTAAATGAAGAAATGCGAAAAACACCTTTTGGTGTAGGTTTCAGATACCGAGAGTTGGAGTGTCGACACACTACACCGCAAGGAATGTCGAAATTCCAAAATGCAGAAATGAAAAAAAACACCTTTTGGTTTCGAATACCGGGAGTTGGAGTGTCGAAGCGCTTCACCACAAGGAATGTTGAAATGTTGTAATGCAAAATGGGGAAATAAATGCGAGACCCTGTGCTTGTAATCCAATGGTGTTGGATACTTGGAAATCTAATCGAAGGGCTACTGTTTCTCTTCACAGTTAATCGATCAATTATGATTCAGTTGCTGATGCATTTTCTTGGAGGTTCACAGTGTAACTTCTAGAAATGACTGATGGTTTCTGTCAGAGGACTCGAAGAGACTTCAGGGTGATCACCAGAGAAGATGAAGAGTCTTGAGGCATCTTCCAGTGGCATGAAGACTATTCATAGAGGCTATTGATAGATGTCAGACTGTTAGAGCCTGGAACTACAACAGAGGGAATGAGCTCAACTATTGTAGAGAAGATGAAGACTCTCGACTGCTAGAGAGGCTAAGGAATCTTAGCATAACACCCACTGATGATAGACACATGGGTTTAACCACCAGAGAAGTTGAAGAGTTGTAATGATCATCAGGCAAAGCACTCGACATGGGGGGAGCATGTAGAAGCATTGCGCAGATAGCATGCACAAGGTGCACAGAGACTATAAGAATGTAGAACAAAGAAGAGATGGGGGCTATTGAGAGTGATTCTAGTGTGTAGAAGGAGGCAGTGTGTAGTAGCACAGAGCATAAAAGGCAGAAGAACAGAAGATACTGATGCAGGTAGAGCAGAGCAATGTAGTAGAATAGTGATGAGACTGGTAAGCCATTGATGAACATTATATCACTATAATAAGTTTCAGTAGAAAATATTTATATTTCAGGGTGGTAGGGAGTTGCTAGGGAGAATTGTTGTCCTCATAGGTTCAAGTGGGTTCTTGAACACAAGCAGTTGTAGCTTCCATCTGGTTGGTTGCAACCAGAGAAACCAGGGTGGCAGGGTGGTGCAAGGGATAACTCTTGTTCTCTGTTATACAGGTTGGTGCCTGTGTGACTGGAAGTTGGTGCTTCCATCCAGTTGGTGCTGGAACACCTAGGGAGTTGTTGCTTCCTTCTAGTGGGTGCTAGAGAAACCAAGGAGTTGGTGCTTCCTTCTAGTGGGTGCTAGAGAAACCAGGGAGTTGGTGCTTCCTTCTAGTGGGTGCTAGAGAAACCAGGGAGTTGGTGCTTCCTTCTAGTAGGTGCTAGAGAAAACAGAGAGTTGGTGCTCTCAGTAAGTTGCAGCTTGCAAAACAGAGGTTGTAGCCTCACAATGAGTTGGAGCTCATATGTATGATAATGTAAAGAATGTAAAGATTACTTATCATATAAAGAAGAAGAGTTTTTTACCCTTTATGGGTTTCCTCAGGAAATATCTATCTCTGTGTATCTCATATGTGTGAATGATGTTGAATGTTCTATTGTTTACTTCCCTGCATTATTGTGATTTTCATTGAGTGCTCTATAAAGAGTTTAAAATAAGCATAATTGTTTAAGAATAGTAACAACTGATTCACCCCCTTCCCCTCTCAGTTGTCTAGCAATTATAAGCTTTGGAGATAGGTGGCAAGAGTCAAAGAGACAAAAAGCCAACAAACTGTTGATTTTCAAGAATTTGTTGGAAGTCATTAATAAATTGTTTCCACCTCATGCATGAGGCCTTTGCTGGAGATAAATATTAGGTGCAGGTGTGCCTTGTCATCTAACTGATCCTTAAGAAGTCATTCAAACTCTCTTTGACATGTGGCAACCTCCCAACAAGGAGAATATCAAAACCGTGACTACTACAGGAAATTAGTATGCAACGCCATTGTGTAGAGTACACAGTGCCTGCTTCTATATCCAATATCTCTCAAAACAAAACACATTTTGAAAAACTGAGAGAGGTTTTTTTTATTTGGAATGTTATGAACAAAAACCTCCTCCAATTTTCAAAAATACACCCTCAAGTGCTCATAACCCAAGTTTTCACTTAGTGACTCAAAACTGGCAAAATAACTCTGCACAATTTAGCCTCTGCCAGAATATTACGCAACACCTGTAGGTAGCGCCCGACTGTGTTTCTGCATGCAAGCCGGTATCATAAATCCATGGGTGATTTTATTTTTGAAAACTTGGAGATTGGGAATAACTCAATATAATTTCAATTTTCCCCAAAATAAATAAAAATCCCGTAACAATTGTATTCATTTGCCAAAATGAATAATAAAATGTAGATTCTGTTCTCTGAGAAATATTAGGTAGTGCCTGTAGGTATCACCACTTATGCAACGTTGAGGCATAAACCAATCTTGTGCTAACAGTATCCCATCTCAGAATAGAATATTCGCAATGATACCTAGCCGCAATACATTTCTCTCCTAAAAGAGGGGTGCCTTCTAGGAAAAAAAACCCTAACATAACTTCTACCGTCATATATGGGACCTTATAATGAACGGTCCAGATTTACAATGAAATTACAATATAAATTTGCAAGGCAATTTTTCCTTCTGAGGCTTCACCCCCGAACCCCCACCGAGGGCCCTTTTTCCCTTGGACCCTGTAGAGGGGGTAACGCCCTCTACACTCCCCCGTGTGGAGGAGTGTACATTATTTTAGGGTGTAAATTCTTCATGGGGTATAAACATGACTGAAAACAAAGACCTCTGAATCAGGAAGATAATCGGGCTCCACAACCAACAATCTCCCACTTGGAGTCTGATGTCAACAACTCCACCGTTGTTGTATCTACTGGACTAAGAAACTTCTTGGACCTAGAAAATTTCTCATATTCATATTCATTCTTGAAGACCAACTTAAACTGAGCAAGAACCCAGTTTCTCCCTGGTTACTCCCTTTATTAACATGTTTGCAGTATTCTGGCTAGTGTGTATCTTTTCCAACTTCAAATGTCCATCTTCCAAGATGGATCATATGAAATGGTACGTGAGATGAATATCCTTAGTCTTCGAATGGAAGGTCAAGTTCTTTTCAAGATGAATAGCACTCTCACTGTCATAATACAACCTTCTATTCTCCTCCTTCTTTCCCAATTCCTCCATAAACCTATGTAACCAAATCATCTCTTTTAACTAGCCTCTATATCAGCAACATATTATGCCTCTGTTGTTGAAATTGCAACAACCTTTTTCAGTTTCAAAATCCAGCTTACTGTTGTTCCACCTGTTGGTCCTAAGGTCTGCACCTGACTGCTAAAGGGAAAATCTAGGCCA
>JASDQU010738136.1:175097-189061 GCA_032191745.1 Picea mariana
TTCTGTCTATAATAGATACAAACGACTCCAATTGACATAGCATTCGTTTTAGCTAAATTAAACCAATCAAATCCACACCAAGATTCAACAAATCGATAAAAACCCAATCGAAGCTAAACTGGGAAAACGAAATTCGATTAATCAAAACAAAACTATGTACATAATGCATATAACGTGACAGAGCAAATCCACGCTATAATCGGACTTATTCAAAGAATTCGAATTCGTTATATAAATAAGTGATAGAACATACCTGTGAGGCTGCTCAAACTATGCCAATTTTGAATTCACGACCGCTGTAGCTGACTCCACATTTTTAAACAAGATAGAACCTGTCGTCCTCTGTTTCTTATCAGTGGCTTGCAACTCAGCCTTTTGACTAGTAAGCCGTGCAACTTGGTCCTCCAAATAGTGAATTATGGACTGTAGCATAGGCACATCAAGATAATATCTTTCCAACCATGAGCCACATTGATCACAGGGTGGCATTGCAGGTTCAGGGGAGGGTTTGGATGAATGAACAAGGGCTTTACATGGCAACTTAATGCCAGGGTAATCTGGGTCATTTTGCAAGCAAGGTGGTAGGTTTGACACGAAGTCATATGAGGGTTTGGCACACAAACCTTCCGAATAGGGATATTCACTTGCCAAAAAATGTTCAACCTCTGAATCAGAGTCCTCGCTCAACATGATAGGGTCAGGATTGACAGGGGGTTTTGTCTTGTTCCTTGCCATTCAAGAGATTAGACGCGCATTATTTTTGCGTTTGGCATTTGCAGTGGGTTTGGCTTTAGGCTTCTCGCTCAAAGTCTTAGTAGTCTCAGCGTTCTTGGTCACAGAGTGGGGTAGGTCGATAGGTGAATCGGGTAAGGGTTTAGGTAAAAGGATACTATAGGGTACCGGGGGTACAGACTTGTCCTCGGTCACCACAGGTTTGTCAACCTGTGGAGGATTCGAATCGACAAAATTATTGCGAGCAAGGAAATCGTTCCAACAGTCTCGGTGTAACCCCAAATGACAAACAACAATCATTTTAACCATCCCATAGTGAAAGAGGCTACTATCAGCCTGGTTCCTTTTCTATTTCTTAGACATTTTGAATAGGCTTCTATGCATATAGTATGGCATATTGAGCTCAAAACCCATAAAAACCATAAGCAAACGAAGGTGGTGTAAGAAAACAAACCCATACCAACCCTCGCAGGTGATAAACTGCTTGATAATCATCAATAAGTGTTGCCATCGTTGTTTCAGCATGGTCATGGGAAAACCTTTGNAGACTTACAAACCGCTCGTCAATTTACAATTGAACATCGCCAACCTTGGCTCGACAGCCATCAAAGGTCAATGCGAATTGCCTAGCAACACAGAGGTTAAAACCATCAAATTTCTGTATGAACGGGAGCCACCCAATTTCCTCAAGATCACTGCGGGCACTGTCGAACATCAACAGAGCCTAGCTACCATTCGGTTCAGCCCTCACGACTGGTGCCATGGTGCGAGCGCATGGTAAGGGTTTGGTTCACATTCACCAACACACAGGAGTAGATTCATTTGGTCTAACCACTATGAACGATCAAAGGGGAAGCATTAATGTGCACATGCGAGGGCAGTGGAATCACTTATCGCCATGCAAAATAGTAATGACAAAGTACAACCGGCAAATTAACCCTCTGTTGAAACAATCATAACATAGTTCAAATCATACTATTCAGCCGTCCCAAAAATCAAACGATGAATGATATACCAATGCACCATTGTAATATTTCAAACCATGAATATTCAATGTGAAATCAAACCCAAACGTTTAACCAACGCGCCATTGTAATAATGTTCAATCAATGGTTTTAAAACATTGTGAAAATCGATTTTATAAAATCAACAAGCCAAGAGCTATAACAATAAGGATCACATCATATAAAACAAAATAAACCATGACCCCTATGCAATTCATAGAATCAAGTATAACCCATAAATTCACATGCTCAATGCCTTACCAATTAAATAAAAATCATGTTGCGCAATTAAAGTAAGAATAGGCAAATAGGCACAGTTCGAAAATCTTTTAGACACTTAATGATAATCCATAGGTAAGTGCCATTCAAAATATCAATAAAAGATCATGATAGTTCAAAGAACGATGGAGGAGTTTTCACGCTTACAGTCGTGAAAACTAAATGGAGACCAATTTGCAAATGTCGCAAAGAATGAAAATATCGCCTATTTGAAGAAATGCGACGACAATTTGAAGTTCAAAAGACATAGGTGTAGGCAGCTTATAGGGAAAATGGAAAAATTGAATTGGCTGCCAACAGAGCACTAGAACTAGAAGCTAATAGGTGTGAGGAAATAAGCATATGACCCATATGTTCAACTAACTGGTTCACATAGGCCCAAGAAATATAACCAACCACACCATTGGCTTGGGGTCCTAGGTTTGGATTCTCCTAATATCAACAAATATGAAACATAGCTTTATCCTTGGAAATGGTTGGAAGGAGGGATTTGGGTGTTGATCATTCTATGCCTCTGTCGCCACTCATGAATATGATCATAAATTTTAGTGGAAGTATCCTAACAGAGTGAAGTCAAGAGATTTGTTCCTATTTTATACCTAATGTGTAACTAGTAATGTGTAAGGAACACCATTTCCAATTCATTGAAGCTTCTAAAGGAACCACCTTGTAATTCAATGCACCATTTAGTGGTAACTCCGGTTAGGGATCACTAGAAAATGTGCAACCTCACACTATAATCCATCAAGGAATTGGATGAGAACCATAAGTGATATATCATTATGTGTGCGGAGGGATCTTATACCTACTTTCCATTGAACTTCAGTATGTATGAAGGTATATTTACATGAATATATTCCCATGATGGGTTGTGGGAAATAGGTCCATTTATCAACTGCAATAGATCAAGTAAGTATAGCATTGTGAGGAAGGGAAACAATGTGTGACAAAATGAATATTGGGAGGGAGATGAAGGCTCTTTTGTCCTAGATGAACTTTTGTGGTACCCCCTACATTCGTACTACAATAATATTTTTGGGGTGTTCCTGAAGAGTGATTTCCCCTAGGGAGGGTGACACTCCAAGAGCATGACTTATCCTTGAACTAGATATGACCCCGAGGGGCTTTCCCCCGGGGATAAATGTAGACCCTGTAGGAAAAATGTTCCAAAAATTGGGCCCAAGGAAGAATCCCACGAAACCTGAGGTATTGATAAAGGGAAAGCTTCCCCAATTTGAAAATTTACCCCTAAGGGGTGTGCCCCCAAGGAAAGGTGTAATAACCCATGGGAATTTAAAACCTCTTGACATACTACTACCTCCAGCCTAACTAGAGACATCCCCAAAACCACTAGGAAATTTCCACCCAAAATATACACCCACAACTAATGATATTGGACCGGTCATAGGAATGGTGGATGTAGAAGGAGTTCTACCTCATATGTTGAAACCAAGGCTTGGCCCCGCACTAGAAAAGGATCCAAAAGTGGCCATTGGAATAGAAGGGATGGGCATAGTAACACTTGGTATACTAATGGATGGGAATGAATACATGGTTGGGATCCCCTAGATCAAGGGACCTATAGAAAAATGCATGGAGGGTGTAGGTCTAATGGATCTAAGGGGTTGTAATGTGGAGATCATGGGGATACCCCCAATCCCACTTGTAGATGGGAATGAAGGCTCAACTACGTTCGAGGAAACCATTGGTCCTGAAATTGTGGGAATATTGCTAAACAATTAAAAAGGATCACTAAAAATGCCCCTAATATGGATAGGGAGAGGTTCTTCTAGATCAATTAAAGGGGGATTAAATTTTGGTACAGGAATTTTATCGACCACTTCCAATTCAACCAAACCATTTTCATTGAACCAAATATAATACCCTTGAAATTCTTGGTCACCTACTTCATGCCACTTGAGATGTGGTTGTATGTTAGCGATGGGTTCTAGTCCTCCTAATCGATGAGATCGATGCGATGATTCAACCATGGTGAAAATAATAGGTGTAAATGAAACAAAATTCAACCTAAGTGCAATGTAGAATCGTAATCAAAGAGAACATCCCTATCAAATATAGGATAACAATAAGAAAACCAATTGCTTAGAGAGCCTTCCAAAAACCAACCCTCCAAGGCAGATGAAGTCCCGACAATATTGGCTAGAAAAGGTATGAGGAGAAGTTAAGATGATCTATGTGAAACAAACCTAACTAGTGAAAGCACATTTTATTAAGGTGGGAACCCTCTATGGGAACTGATACCATGAATAAACATATGCCCTAGATACTACAGGAACATCCCACCTACAGTCACCTTTGTTGGATACCTAGGAAAGGTCACTAAGGATACCACCTTACAATCAATGATCAAGTGAATAGTAACAAGTTTGACCACACATAAGGGTAGGGTAACTAAGCCCGAATCTATAGATACATTACCTAACACAGAGGCATGGAACCAATGAAACCCTTGTATACGTAGCAATTGAAGAGATATTAAAAACATAAAAACAAGAAAAGAGGGTTGATATCCCTACTTGCCTCGATGTGACCTTGTACTTAACTCCTGTGTTAGAGGAGGCTCTCGACACATAGGTTGCAAGAATGGATATATTACTCTTTAATGACTCCTAGGATTCGTTTGTGTGGCCTTGGAGAATTTACTCTCCAATCTTATTCCAAGGCCCTAAGTCTATATAATGTTGGTTCACTAAAAAATAAAAATTTCTAATTGATTATAGATTACATAATTTATTTTTATGGTTTTTATTTACGCCAAAGGGAAATGAATGAAACCTTAATGATGTTTATGAATCTTGAACCAATCAAGCAATGCAAAGAATGTCAATGCAATTTGTTCACTTCAATGAATTCTAGCTATGGGGGGGAAATGTTTTTTTTTTTCCTTTGTAATCTTGTAATAGTAATCCCACACACCAAAAAAACATTCACACAATTCATATGCGAGATTATTTTTATAAATTTAACCAAACAATTTAGCGATGCAAACTCTTATTCTAATGCTTCAAAATATCACAAGAAAGATTTTTTTGTTTTTTGTTTTTGTAACTTTTCCAAATGTAATGCAAAACTATTCTTGATCCATGAAAGAACACAAAAATGCAAATGGAAAACCAACAAATCAACAAGAAAAGGGTTGTAGGAAATTGGTAGTGATGCTAAAAAGAACACTCCAGTGTCACTACAAATATCTCACCCAAAACTCACCTAAAAGGATATATCCAACAATGGATAATAATCACAAAAGGACAATCCAAAACAAATCACATCCGACACTACCATATCTCTTTATATCTATTAGGTTCACTACCCAACTTAACAGGATCACCAGATGGAAAACAAGCCTAAAAAAGCAATCCAAGATAAACCACACAATCACATTCCAAACAACAAATGAAGGTAAAATATGTGAAAATAAAACTCAAATAGATACAAGATATTTGCAAAAATAGATCAACAGATACCTCTAGACCTAGACTAACTAGATCTTATCTCAAAATTTGGTAAACATACCACTTTCCCTAATTTGCAAGGATCATCATGGGACGGAGGTGTTACAACCAACAATCATCATCGCTTGTCTCTTATACTGCAACCTGTGATGACTGCAAAATAATTTCTTTTTTTGGAAAGGTGGATCTGCTTTAGATCAATCAAAATTTTCTTAGATCTATTAGAATTGAGATATCTAACCTATAAAGGAGTACATGGAAGGAAAATGAGATCACAAACAAAAAATAGAGGGTATTCAAGAAATTGTTTCTGAACTAGAGAAGAATCAAAATATCCTTCCCCAACAAAGTGGCCAATTCTGTTATTTGATAAATCTCACTATTATGATAAGGAGATCTCCCTAGAATCTTCCTATTGATCTTAGACAGAAAATGGGGATATACTTCTATGGGATACCATAACTTTCATTGTAGATTTTCCTTCATATATCTTGATTGATGCAGATTTGAAGTTCCATCTCCAACCTCTGCAACCTGCTTCCTACACACAAAGGACAAACAATGTCTTTCTACCTCTCTACTTTGCGTTAGAATCTTAGATCTAAATTGAATCTATACTGATCTATAATGGAATAAACCATATATATATTATGAAATTCAATTACATAATAAATATAGGATAAAACCAATGATCTATTGATTAATATGAAGGAATTACATCAAATCCATACCTTACTGATGATGCATTCTCCTTGGCTCCTTGCTCCTTGTTCCTCCTCGTCTTCTTGATCAAACTAGACAATATGATTCTGGCTCCTTTGAATAGGAGAACATCCTCTATATTTTACCAACACAACTATGAAAATAATTCTTCTTCCTCTTGCTCAAGACTTTCCTTTATTATATAGATCCTTGGAAGAGGCTTGTAGAGCTTCTAGATATTCTAGAACCGAGTAAAAAAATGAATGATGTGAGTTCCTAGACTCATGCCACGAAGATACAACTCACCCATTTCTTATATCTTCATAACTCATTGAATCTATAAGGATACATAGATAATCACTTGTTGCACTACAGATGACATCCAAAGATCATCGCATGTTGTCTCCTATGATTCTTGTGATGACCCTTAAAAAGTTCTTAAATATCAAGCAAGAAATTTTCTTTGTCTTTCATCTTCACCTAGATTCCCTTCTGGACTATAGGGTGGAAATTAGAGCTACAACATTGAGATAAATCTTTTAGTTCATCTCTCTATTTCAGTTCTGACCCATAACCATATGAGAAATCTCTCTATAATAGAATTGGTGACTATTCTAGGAAAGGTCTCCTTTTTCGGTTATTTATAGGTGATTGTGATTTTTTTTCCATTTGTTTGAATTTTTTTTGTCTTTAGCATATTAGTTTAGTGTCTTAGAGTTACATACCAACCTTTGCAATATTTTTTTCCATTTATTTCTAGTATTTTTCGAAGTTTTGGAGCTGCATACATTCTCTTCTATGTAGACAGGTGCATACATACACACCCTACCTTAGAGAAAGGCATGTACATACATGTTATGTTGTGTAGATTGTCACGTGTACATCGTGAGAGATTTTTTTTTAATTTCCTCGGTCTTTTTGAAATATTTGTTTGGTTTATGGGAGTCTTTCCATATACTCTATGTCTCTATAGCCTAGTTTCAATTTCAAGAAACAATTAAGTTGTCTAATCTTACAAGAAAATAAAAAATGTTTATAGTTTCTATTGTTAATCGCTTCAATCCTAGTTTTGTTTTGGTAGTCTAAAACTTCTTGTTTCAAATATTTTCTTCCTTGGATTGTATTAGTAGTGTTGGGTAAGTGTTATATTCATATTATTTCTTGATTTCACCTGGAGACCACAAGTTTTAAGTGGATAGAAACTTTCCCCGACCCAACTTGGAGACTATGGTTTAATTTATAAGGGGTTGAGAGTTGAGGGATTATGTGTTATATTCTTTGCATGAGGGGGGTGGAGGGGTTGGGGAAAAGTGCCCTCGGAAAAAAATTTCTACCTCGGGAAACATGTCACCCGCCTCATGAAACATGTCATGTATTTAGGTGGTTTTTCGGCACATGGTTTTTACCGATGGTTTTCTATTTCCGTTTAAGGAATTAGGGTTTTGGACTAATCCAGGTCATTGGGTTAGGGTTTTGGATTCCACTGGATCCTATATGTATATTTTATTGTAAAAAATGTATGACACATGAATGAATATAGAATATGTTGGTTTTCCCAGTTTGGGTTTCCAGGGGAAACATATCTGTGCAATGTTTGTATTTGCCATTGTATATTTTCTATTCTTTTACTGAAAATATGTTTGCATTAGATATTGTACAAGGTTAAAATCTACATTTGGTATCATATATTTATTGGCTTTAGGGGGACACTTTTGTGGTCAAGGGTTTGGATCGAGACTGTGATAAGCCTTGTTACAGTGGGAGATCTATGGTATTGATTTTTTAGGTGAAAAGAAATGGCAAGCAATTCGAAGCTGGAGATTAAGAAGTTTAGTGGGAAACGTTTTGAGCTATGGAAGCACAAGATGGAAGATTTGTTGGTGGAGAGAGATAAGTGTATCGCGGTAGATCCAGATACTGCACCTATAGGAACTTTAGCAGAAGACTGGAAAAATTTGGATCAGAAGGCAAAGAGCACAATCTGACTGTGTCTCTCTGATTCAGTATTACTGAATGTGTCATAGGAAGCTGCAGCCAAGGATTTATGGGAAAATTTGGGGAAGTTGTATCAGTCTAATTCCTTAGTAAATAAACTGTTCCTGAGAAAGAAGTTGTATAACCTAAGGATGAGAGATGGAGACTCGGTGGCAGAGAATTTGAATGCCTTCAATACTATGGTAAGTCAGTTAATATCTATTGAGATTAAAATTTCATATGAAGATAAATGTATCATTTTATTGTGTTCTTTACTAGACTCCTGGGATGGTCTGGTTGTGGCCATAGGTAGTAATACAACTTCCTTTAAGTTTGAAGAATTGGTCTCATCCTTGTTGTCGGAGGAGATGAGACATAAGAATATGGAAGGACAGAGCACAGACACATTATTTGCAAGAGGAAATCCTTAGGAAAGGAATAGATCTAATTTATCAAGTGGGAGATCTAAGTCTAAGGGTGGATCTAAATCTCCCAAAAATTTTGTAAGGGTATGCTGGAGATGTGGAAAAGAAGGGAACTACAAGAAGCAGTGTAGATCCAAGGTTGAGAAAAAGAAGGGATCTGAAGAATACCATTCTACAGAAGAGAAGACCTCTAAGGAAGAATGAGGGGATGTGTACTTGGCTTCTTCAAGCACACATGCAGATCATGAGGCATGGTTGGTTGACTCTGGTGCATCCTTTCATATGACTCCCCATAGTGAGTGGTTCTGCGAATATGAAAGGTATGATGGAGGTAATGTTTTCTTAGGTGATGATTCGGCAACCAGAATCATAGGACGAGGAAGAGTCAAGTTGAGGCTCATATATGGAAGGATTAGAACACTACCTAGTGTTCTTCACATCCTAGGTTTGGCCAAAAATTTGATTTTTGTAAGAAAAATGGACGATGTAGGGGTAAAAACAGTATTTAAATAGGAAACCTGGAGAATGGTTTGAGGAGAAATGGTGTTGCTAAAAGGATTTAGGTTTGGAACTTTGTATAATATGGAAGGAAGCACTATTAGTGATGGGTGTAATAGTTCCGTTGTTCCTAATATTGGGTTTTAAGAAGAAATAAATCCTACAGTCTCTGGAGAAAAGCTTATGTTGTGGCATCAAATACTGGGGCATATCAAAGAGAAGGGTCTTCGACTACTACATGATAAAGGTAAGGTTGAAGGTATGTCTAACTAATCTATGGATTTTGATTTCTATGAATATTGTCTATATGGGAAGTAGAATCGGGTAAGATTCCCCTCAAGTGCAAAGAGGGCAAAATGAATCTTACAACTAGTTCATAGTGATGTTTTTGGACCTGTGTCGGCCTCATCATTGGGAAAATCTATGTAATATGTCTCATTTATTGATGAATTCTCGAGGAATAATTGGATATATTTCCTCAAGAAGAAATTTGAAGTCTTTGAAAGGCTTAAAGAGTTTAAGGCTCTTGTAGAGAATCAAACAAAGAAAAGAAATAAGGTGTCAAGGACAGATAATGGAGGAGAGTTATGCGGAAATGAATTTGAAGAATTCTATAAGAAGTGAGGTATAGAAAGGAAGAAGACTACTCCATATACACCTCAGTAGAATGGAGTTGTAGAAAGGATGAACAAGACGCTGATGGAAAAAGCAAGGTGCATGCTCAGTGGTGTCAGGTCAGGGAAATAATTTTGGGTAGAGTCAGTGGGTATTGCATGTTACCTGATCAACAAATCACCCTCATCAACGTTGGATGACAAGAATCCACAAGAGGTATGGACTGGTAAGTAACCTTCTCTCACATATCCCAAGTTATTTGGCTATGATGCATATGTTCATGTTCCAAAGGAAAACAAGAGTAGTCTAGATAAGAAGGATGAAAAGTGTATATTTATTGGATATAAAGATGGTATCAAAGGTTATAAGATTTGGAACCCATAAACTAAGAAGTTAGTGTATAGTCGAGATGTGGTATTTAGAGAAATGAAGGATGTTGTTAAATAGGAAGCCCTACCAAGTAAGGAAGAACCAGAGAAAATAGATTTTGATTTAAAGGATGATGAATAAGACTCTACAAAAGAAAAAGAATCAGAAGAAGAAGATCCTCATACTCCAATATTGAGGAGATAAATTCGAGAAAGAAGGCTACCAGAAAGGTATACTCCATCTGATTTCTATTCAAATTTTTCTTTGTCTATTACTGATGATGATCCTAGAACTGTCAAGGAGGTAGTGGATTTAAAGGATGGAAAACCCTGGAAAAGGGCCATGGACGAAGAAATGAAATATTTGGATAAGAATGAGGCTTGGGATCTAGTGGAGTTTCCCACTAGAAGAAAACCCATTGGAAACAAATGGGTATTTAAAAATAAGCTGAATGCAAAAGGAAAAGTGGAGAAATACAAATCTCGGTTAGTAGCAAAGGGTTATTCCCAGGTTGAGGGAATTGATTTTGGTGAGATTTTTTCTCATGTTGCCAAGTTAAACTCTATAAGATTTATGTTATCTATTGCTGCTGAATTTGATTTTTAAGTAGAACAGATGGATGTCAAGACAACATTCTTGCATGGGGATATGGAAGAATAAATCTATATGAAGCAACCAGAAGGTTATGCTATGAAGGGAAAGAAGGAGTTGGTATGCAAGCTGAAAAAGTCCCTGTATGGTTTAAAACAATCACCAAGGATGTGGTATAAAAAATTTGATACTTATATGTTGGGACTTGGCTTCAAAAGAAGAAAAGTGGATCACTGTGTGTATTTTAAATTAATTGGTGATCATTTGATTTATTTGGCCTTGTATGTGGATGAAATGTTGTTGATAGGAAACAACAAGGAGATTATCCAGGATGTGAAAACTTAGTTGTCCTCTAAATTTGACATGAAGGATCTTGTTGGCATAGGGGCAGAACCAGGGTTCAATGCTCAAGAGCACACCAACAAAACCCTAACTACTGACCCTTTCGGCAACACCTGTGAAGTAGATGAAGTCTCACCCAAGGTAGAGGCAGGGGTGGTTGCAGGACTTCAGTGTATGCAACCTTAGATGGGACATAGATCTATGATTATAACACCTTAACGGAGCACTTAGCAGTTACAGTTCATTAGTATTTAACCAGTATCTACTTCGCAGATAAAACCCTAACAACAAATAAACATAGTATTCACCCAGATCTAGCATATTCAAGCACTAAGCACATTCACATAGGTCATATCTAGCATTCATCCACATTATTAAGCGCAAATCATCATCAGATCTATCTATCATTCATCTATATCAAATCATATAAGAAAGTAAACAAATAAACACATCAATACATTGCACAAAGAATAGCAACACAGGATATACGTGGTTCACCCCTAGCCTGGGGATACGTCCACCAACTCTTCTTCTCTTCTATTATCTTCTATCAAACTTCTACATGCACAGAGCCACAAAATCCTACTCCGCATAGGACAAGAGATCTGCACACTTCGCTAGATCCTCCTTCCCTGAGATAGGTTATAGCACAAATCCTTTACATAGTCCATTACAGTCACTTACACTTAGCCTTGCAAGTTTCACACAACATGCACAAAGAAGGTACAAATATTACTTGCACTTAGCACTACTTATGTCACCTTCTATTAGGTCTCTCCTCTTACATCACCTAGATTTCTATCTATACATTACAAAATGGGCCTAAACATGGGTAAAACCACGGGTCAACATTCTCATACCCGTTACATAATCCCAAAACCAAAAAATCCCTAAAAAGGGGCCGAGATCCCGCGATCTCTGCTTCAACTTGTGCTCCGCCTTTGACAACCTGTCAAAGTCCCAAAATAGGTCAAAAGTGACCAAGGATCTCCAAAACTTGTTCAAGGGCCAACAGATCTTGGTGCTTCAAATTTAATTTTAGGCATGGAAATTAAAAGAGATCAGAAAAAAGAGGAAACTCTGGTTAAATCAAAGAAAATATGTTGAGACAATATTACAGAGGTTTAATATTCACGTATGTAAACCGATCAAGGTTCTTATTCTTGTTGGTGTAAAGTTATCTGTAGATCAGTGTCCCAAGACACATGAGGAAGAGGAGGACATGTATCATGTTCCATATCCAAGTGCAGTTGGCAGTTTGGTGTATGCAATGGTTTGTACTAGACCGGACATTGCACATGCAATGGGAGTTTTGAGTAGGTATATGTCAAAACCAAAGAAGGAGCATTGGACAACAACAAAAAGGGTTTTCAGGTATTTGCATGGCACTGCTAGCTATGGATTATGCTATGAAGGAAAAATGGGATTGGACAGAGTGGTGTATATACATGGCTTTGTGGATGTATATGTGTCACCCACCTCGGGAAACGTGTCACGTATTTAGGTGGTTTTTTGGCACATGGTTTTTGTCGATTGTTTTCTATTTCTGGTTAAGGAATTAGGGTTTTGGACTAATCCAGGTCATTGGGTTACGATTTTGGATGATGATGGCTCCTATATGTATATTCTATTGTAAACAATGTATGACACATGAATGAATATAGAATATGTTGGTTTTCCCGGTTTGGGTTTCTAGGGGAAAAATCTTTGTGTAATGTTTGTATTTGCCATTGTATCTTTTCTGTTCTTTTACTGAAAATCTGTTTGCAGTAGATATTGTACAAGGTTAAAATCTACAAGTAGTCCTCTCTATAGTCTGAAATTTTTTTATGTAGATATTTCTACCTTGCTCCCTTACTTTTTACTTGTTTAGCAAAGAAAATAAATTAGTATTTTTTCATTTCATTTTTGCTTAAATAACAAGAAAAAACAAAAAGTTTGCTAGTTTTTCTTCTTATTTTCGTACTTATTATCTTTTATCATTGAAAAAGAAAAGAAAATTTACTTTCTACAATTATATTTCATCTCTTTGCATTCACTTCAAGATCATACTTGCATTCTTGAAATATTTTGAGTTTCTTGTTGTTGTCATTCATAGTTTCATCTTGAAAAGAAAAATATTATTTTTTGCTTGTTTTGAAAAAATTGCTTTGCATTCAAAGTGAAAGTTGCATCATATTTTTCATTGCATCCAAAGTAAATACTTGCATTATGAATTTCATTGGAAAAAAAATTGCATTTCATTTAAAAGATAAGAACTTGCAGTTAGAAATGTTCTTGTAGCATACTTTTTTCCATTGAAGAATCAATTTTGTTCTTTATTGAAAAAAAATGTTCATGGGTGTTTTAATTTCTGCAAGTCATCAAACACATCACTAGTTTCACTTCCATCACCCCTTGAGTAATAAAAACTACAAAAAATTGTGTAATTTAAAATTGATTAAACTTTTATTTGTAGTGTTCACAAATTAGTCGAGGTTAGGGCCCTGGATTAGGATTGGAGAGGGAAGTCTCCAAGGCCATTGAATAAAACATAGGAGTCTGACTTAGGGAGAGTCAACAATATAATTTTCGTATAGGTATAGTTAGGATCCTCCTCTAACACTGGATTTAAACATGAGATTGCATGAGGAAGAGTTGGGGAGATTATCCCTATGAGACTTGACCAAGAGTATCAAATTGATCACATATGGGGGTTTCATTAGTCTCAACACCTCCCTAAGATTTAACACTTTCAGAGCTTTGGGCTTAGCTACCCTTCCCATATGTTTTTTCTAGACTGTATCTCTAGTAGCCTTTCCTAGGTACCATAGAGGACACTATGAGGGGCTTCCCATGGTACCTGAGGAAGAAATTGTACCACACTCTTTGTACCTCTCGAGGGTGCCCCACAAACTGAGGGTTACTTGCATTGGGAAGGGATGTCACGTGGAGGTCAGGGTAACTTCTTCTCACTCCTT
>JASDQU010738136.1:209337-226700 GCA_032191745.1 Picea mariana
CAAGCCAAATCCAACTTAGCCCTTCTCCATGAGAGCTCCTCTCCTTTTATAAGCTGAAGAGGATAAGGTGAGGAGGTTAGGATGATCCCACTAAATCATGAAAGAGAGTAAGATCCAAACCATTCGGATGCCACCTCACCATGGAAGTTTCTCCTTCTAGAAGATTCGAGAAAACGATTGTTTTTCCCACATGTAATCATTCTCACACCCTGCCTATAGAGAAAACTACGAACGTCTCGTGACCTAGCTATGATGCAGCCTATGAGAATCAGGCATTTTTGCACGCTAGCTATAATGCAGCCTGCGAACTTCCTTTTTTATAGGGTTTTTACAAAGGAAAATGCAACTTCTTTTCTCAAGAAAAGTTCTTCTCCCTTCTCTCTTCAGGAACTCAGGCCACTGACCCCTCTGAAGGCAACATATAGGTTTACATCATTAACGGTCATAGGGATGATGAAAATAATGTGTAACACCCCCGAGCTGGGACTAAGCTCCACCAGGAAAGGGAATCCTAGGCTAGGTAAGTTCAACGGAAGACACACAATTTATGAGGAAGGATTCTCTCCCAGGAGCCACTTATGCCCACTGATAAAAAACTCTCATTCCCCAAATGCTTGTCCCGCCCCAGGATTATACACCTTCACTATCACCAAGACAGTTCTTAGGCTACTAAACCTCCCTTGCCTTGGGCTTCAGCAACAGACCGGACCAAAATTCTCTTAGCTCTGTGGCAGCTACAGGACTCCTTCCAGGAGTTCTCACTTCTTCCATGCACTCTCTCACCTAGAGAGAGTCACTCACAGGCTTCACAACCTGCTTCTTCAACCACAACCACCTCTCTCACCTGGAGAGAGTGTTGCACACATGCCTGACATCTTTCTTCTTCAGCTTCGTTCCAGCACAAGGAGGACAACAAGGCTCAACAAGGAACGAATGACGGTAGCCAATCACACTCAGCCAAGGGACTGCGTGGCCACAACAGCCCACAGTTATAACACACACGGCATAGACAATTTCTCAGGTTTCATAGAAGATGTGGGTTGGCTTCAGAGGTGCTTGGCTATGTAGAGATCCAAGGTAGAGACGAAACAGTTCTCAGGAAGGATTCCAGTGAACTCAGGCGGAGTATGGAAGGTCCACATAACGACTCAGATGATGGATTTCGGTTCTCAGGTGCATGCGTGAACATTGCAAAGGATGAATACAGAGGCCACAAAATTCATAGGAATACACCAGTCGACTTCCAGTTCTAGTTTTTAGGATTGTGTGACAGGAAAATTAAGCAAAGGTCGTTCACGGACTCCCACATTTCAGACAACTGACGATAGAATGGAGGATGAACCCTTATCTTGTCTCAATTCTTGGGTTAAATTGCATGTGCTTGGGCTGACACATGTCACCCATGAAGCTTCATGCACTCCATCAAGTATGTTTTCTCTTTTGCACACATTGGGGCTGCATGCATTGCCTCTCCCAGAACTTAGGATAAAAACATACCTTTCACACCACTTTGGAATAATAATAAATTATATTCCTAAGGACTTAAGTCCTCAAGATTAGCCCCTCTTCCTACCTCTCAGCCTCCTCTCCCTTACCCATACTGTGGAAGCTTAGTCCCCCGTCACTCTTTCTTCTTGGTCAGTCAACACACGATGATGTTTATATATTATATTAATGATATGCATAATTACATATATAAAGTCAAGCTCTTGGCCTTAACACTTAGGCTCTCCATCCTAATAAACACCTAAGCCCACTAGCTTATCAATGCTTGGCTCACCAACCTACAAAACATGATTACAATTCATAATATAATTGGGGTACTATCAGGGGATATTACAATCCCCTCCCCTTATTTTTGCATTTTCCTCAGTGCAACTCTTTACACATCATCAACAAGCCTTTCAAAATATGAAAAACAATGCAGGTATTATGCCCGCATAGCATCCGCATGCTCCCATGTCGCGTCCTTAGGACCATACCAGGTCCACTGGACCTTTACAAGCCCTATGGCTCAATTACGAAGTTGTTTTATTTTCTGATCCAATATGCGCACATGATGCACTTGCAAGACACCTTCTTTCTCCACCTGAATCACATTCCAATCGATAACATGATTAGCATTAGGTATATATTTCTTAAGAAATGAAACATGAAATACATTATGTACAGTCATGGATGCAAGTAATGAAATCATATATGCAAATGGCCCACAAAATCTGGCTGCCAACTTGGCGCAGTTTCCCAGCTTCAGGGAACTTCTATTGGCTTTTACTTTCAGGAAAACATGGCCACCCACTTTAAACTCTCTGTGGGTTCTATTTTTATCAGCATAACTTTTTTGCCTATCTTGGGCAGCTTTCAAATTCTGCTTAACTTTTAGCATGTTCTTCTATTTCCTTGAGCAACTCTGGCCCAACTATTTCCCTATCAGCTGGATTATCCCAGCTCAGTAGACTATTGCACTTTCTGCCATAAAGTGCTTCAAATGGGCTCATCTTCAACGATGCTTGATACCCATTGTTGTAGGCGAATTCTACCAAGTGTAGGTAGTCTTCCCATTTAGATGGTTTGTCCATCACATACATCCTTAGTATGTCTTCTATCACTCGATTCACCTGCTCTATATTCCCATCAGACTCAGGATGATAAGTTGTACTAAAGTTCAGATTCATTCTGAACCCCTTGAATAACCCTTTCTAGAAATTTGAGGTAAATTTTGGGTCTCTGTCAGACACAATTGTCTTGGGAATTCCGTGCAATCGTGCCACTTCCTTCATAAAAATATCAGCAACATTCGTTTCCTTGTGAGTAGTCTTTAACAGAATGAAATGGGCAGCTTTCGTAAGCTTTTCCACTACCACCATGATTGAATCATGCTACTTGCCGGTTTTGGCCAATCCCGTGATGAAATCCATTGTCACCACTTCCCACTTCCACTCAGGAATGGGTAAATATTGCAGCAACCTTGCTAGGTGTTTGTGCTCAACTTTAACCTTCTTGCACTCCATACATATGGCAATGTATTCAACAATATCTTTCTTCATACTTGGACAAAAGTAATGGCTTTTGACTGCTGCCATGGTTTTCTGATATGCAGGTTGCCTTGCACAAGGCACATTATGAATTTCATGCAAAATCATACGTTTCAAGTCCTAGACATTAGGTACATAAATTATGTTCTTGTACAGAAGTATTCCATCAGTTTCCAATTTATAAATCTCCACTTTCTGGGGCATCTCACCTTGTTGTAGCTTTGCTACCAGCTCCATGTACTGCAAATCTGCATTTGAAGCTTCCAAAATTCTACCCTTTATATCATTTTGGTACATGCTAATGGTTGTAGAATGTAATTTGTGTACTCTTCTACTGAGTGCATCTGCCACTTTATTTTTCTTCCCTTATATATGCTTGATATGAAAATCGTACTCACATAGAAACTCCAGCCACCTACTCTGTCTAGCGTTCAAGGTTGTCTGATCAAACAAGTACTTCAGACTTTTATGGTCTGTTCTTAGTTCGAACCTCCTTCCCATGAAGTAATATCTCCATTTCTTTAGAGTGTGTACTATGGCTGCCAACTCCAAATCATGAGTTGCATAGTTCCTTTCGTTCTCTTTCAACTTTTTGGATTCATAATAGATTATGAATCCATTCTGACTGAGGACTCCTCTCAGTCCTTCTTTGCATGCATTTGTGCACACCATGGAATCTTCATTTGGATCTGTGATCCTTGGGATTGGAGCATTGGTTAACAGTTGTTTCAATTGTTGGAAGCTTCTCTCACAATCCTCTGTCCACTGAAACTTCTTCTCCTTCCTTTGCAAGGAAGTGGTAGGGTGAGCTATCCTCGATAACCCTGCGATAAACCTTATGTAATAACCAGCTAGACCCATAAAGGATCTGACTTGTGTCACATTCTTTGGTGATGACCATTCTCTGATGGCCTCAATATTCTCAGGATCTACAACTATCCCTTCCTTCGAAATAATATTCCCCAAGTAATGGATATTCTCTTGATAAAACGAGCACTCTCTCAACTTGGAATACAGTTGGTGCTCTCTTAGCACCTACAACACCATCCTAAGACGTTGTTCATGCTCATCCTCTGACTTGGAATACACCAGGATTTCATCGAGGAAGACTATGACAAGATTGTGTAGATAGTCCCTGAATACACCCTTCATCAAGCACATAAAAACAACGAGTGCATTTGACAACCCAAATGGCACCACTGTGAAATCCTAATGACCATACCTTGTTTTGAAGGCGGTCTTGCTGATGTCTTCATCCTTTATCCTTACCTGGTGATATCCTGAACTGAGGTCTATCTTCGAAAATATCTTTGCATCCTTCAACTGATCGAAGAGGTCATCAATCCTCGGTAGAGGATATTTGTTCCTTACAGTTACTTTGTTCAATTGTCTGAAATCGATACACAATCTCATCATCCCATCCTTCTTCTTCATGAACAAGACCAGGGAACCCCAAGGTGACACACTTGGGTGTATATACCCCTTCTTTAGAAGCTCTTCAAGTTGCAATTGCAACTCTTTCATCTCTAGCATACTCATTCTATAAGGAGCTTTCGACACTGGAGCTGCTCCAGGCATCAAGTTTACAGAGAAGTCAATATCTCTTTTCGGAGGTAATCCTGGTACCTCCTAGAATACATCTTCAAAATCCTTTAGTACCGCATGATCTCCAATACTTGACACCTTATCCTTAGGTGTTTCCTCCACATGGGCTGCAAATAGTTGACAGCCTTTCCTGTAGCACTTCTTCAGCTGCATTGCTTAGATTTCTCCAATAGCAACAACTCTAGGAATTACTTGGACTGTTCTCTGATTCTCTTCCTCATCCAGGCAAGTGAATTCTTTATTACGACAGTCCAAGATGGCATGGTGTTGGTCCAACCAATCCATCCCAATTAGACAGTCATAAGAACCTAAAGGCATAACATTCAATTCAGCCTTTGTGATCAGTCCATTCATGTCCATAGGACAAGACTTAACCAACTCAGTGACCTTCCTCTTGGTTTCTGCATCCATCTGCACTAACCAAGACTTTTCATGTTTGCTTCTTGACAAATGAAAACTTTCCACCACTGTAGGATCTATATAACTATGGCTAGCCCCTGAATCAATTAAAATAGTAAATGGTTGCTTGTTAATCATACCTTCCACTTCAATCATGTGCGACTGATATTCAACTCGCTTGTTGTCCCAGGCTGCGTATATTCTTGGCATTCTACTACCCATGTCCTCCACTGTTTCAGCCTAATGTACATTGTGGACAACTCTCACTTTATCATTTCTGTGGGGGTAATATTTGTACCTATGGTTTTCTTTACAACCCCAACATTCCATAGGTGGCGGTCTTGGCATTTGCCCACCTACTTCAACCTTCCTCGGCTCTCTAAAAGATGGTTGTACTTGAGGATTGTTTTTGAAAAAGGGTGGCTTA
This sequence comes from Picea mariana, assembly GCA_032191745.1. NCBI lineage: Eukaryota > Viridiplantae > Streptophyta > Pinopsida > Pinales > Pinaceae > Picea > Picea mariana. The sequence goes on from JASDQU010738136.1 coordinate 214,804, forward strand.
GTTCCCTTCTTCCTCTGATCCATCTTGAATTTCTTCTTGTCTTCCCAAGCCTTCTGGAAAGTAGGCTTCTCTCTTTTCTACTCATATAAGCATTTTTCTCTTCTTATCGTTTCTTCCATAGTTTTTGGATCATCATACTGGATCTTGTCCCCAATGGAAGGTGGCAGTCCACTCAAATACCTTTGAATCTTGAAAGTCTCATCCTTGATGAACAGAACATAATTCAGTAATTCCAAAAACCTTCGTTCGTATTCATCAATGGTCATGCTGCCCAACTTGAGTTCAAAGAAATCTTTCATCTTTCTATCATAGTATCTTTTAGTCAAGTATTTCCTCTCGAAATATCTCTTGAATTATTTCCAAGTGATATCTTTCTCTCTAATGTGTTTCACCTGCACAAGTTAATCCCACCACATGGATGCCTTTCCCTTTAGTTGATACATTGCAATTCTTCCTTCTGCATGAGAGGAACAATTCTACAGTTGGAAATATTTTCTCATGCCAAGCAGCCATGTCTTGGCATCTTCCTCCTTCTTATGTTCTCCATCAAATGTTGGAGGCTTAATCTTGTTCATTTCTCCCTTCAGCTCATCCACTCCATATCTCATGTACTTTCTGGTAGGAGATGGGCTTAAACTAATGTGTACCCTCCTCTTGGAGCGACCTTGGGAGTGATGATGGTGTTTACCAACACTCCTTGATCTTCTTCCCTCAGACGTCGGGTGACTCCCATTTTTGCTCTAGTCTCTCTCTTGGTCCAACTTCTTTTCTATTCTCTCTAGACTCTTCATCAACTTTAAGTTGAATTCACCTTGTTTATCTTGAGCTTTCCTAATCTTTCTGCTATCTGTTCGGTGAGTTTGGGCATCTTTTTGCAATTTTTCAATGATCTTCATCATATGCCCTTCTTATCAATTTCTTCTCCATGCCCATTGGAGTTCGACCCTTCAACTCCCAAATGAACATCCATCCCTTTAGATTTGTTCTCTAAACTGGAAGCATTTTTTGTCTCTTCCATTTCTTTTGCACTCGGTGGCAATTCTACTCGGTTTTGGCACTCGCTAAACTTCTACAAACACAATGTGCAGACAACCGAAATTTGTCAGGCCATTATTCCTTAACAAATCCCAGAGCATTCATAATCAAATCTGAATTAAGAAAACATTCAAATTTCATGAATTTTCCGAGCTCTTCTTGGCTCTGTAACAATCCTTCGGGCTCTAGCCCCTTCTCTCTTAATCCACAAACCACGTGATCATGGGTCATGACCACTCGCTTAGCAAAAAGGGTGCTTCGCGACTTCGCGTTTCGGGAGGTTTCAAATCACTTCACAATAACTTCCTGAATTTCGAACTAACGAACTCACGATGTAGGGTGGATCAACTGTCCACGTCTACCCAGCATCCAATGGCTGACACTCGCTGTGGAACCTCAAGTGTCTGAGTTCTGGTACTTCGGGACTTCAGAAGATTTCACATCCGCACATCCCGAACACTTCCACGTCACCTTAGGTGATGTCATCACCTTACATCACTTAATGTTTTCCCAATTGCGGGGGCATGCAACGGTGGTTTTGGAGTAACCTGCCCTTCATTCCGCAATTCTCCTGACGCTGACACGTAACCCCTCAGTGAAACCACGGTTTGGATTGCGGGACTGCCTTGGATAATTATCTTCTGTGAAACTTGGGTCCCCGCAATGTCTCCTGGTCATTGATACTGATGTATCATGATGAATGTCGTTGTGGGTCCTCTTAACCCTAACTACGTTACATAAACTCGGGCCCCACTAACCCTTCTCATACAGGATGCCACATGGCGGAATACTAGCGACATCATCCGGCCCCACCATGTCTAGTCTTTCGCTTGGGACTTCACATCCCACTTCTCCCGATAGTCGAACTCCTGAAATTACAATCTTCTCTTCTGCTTGATCCAACAATCAAGCTATTTTCTCCAGATCTACAGTGTAGATCTCCCTTGGGACTTCGGTGTTTCGGGTGTTTATGCCTCCGCGCACCCCGCTTCCTCTGATTGTCGAACTCTGAAGGGATTCCAGGATAACCCTCTTGTAACTTTTCTAGATTTGACGGTCATACTGAATTTACCTTCCGTCTGAACAGATCCTATGGCTCCAAAACCCCAAGTGTTGAGTTCTCTCACTCTGTGGTCAAATACCACACCGGTTATGGTTTTATTCTATCGCTACTCCTCCTGAGCTTCATAACACGACCAATGTAACCCCTTGTCACTCAGAAACAATCTAAGGTTCGAAATTGGTTCCTCCGAACACCATTTCCACTCGAAACCTTGGGTCCAAAGACCACTTATCTAGCCCATCCAGGCTCAGTGTTGAAAACATGGCTCTGATACCATATTGTAATGTTTCGGGCCATCAACCCCACTGTCGGGAAACGCTACTATGCGGAATAACACTTATATAGTATTCATTTAAATGAAGTTAAATGACTTAACAGAGTAAACATAAAACTACTGCTAACATACAAAATTAATGGAATTAACAAAATATATCATTGCAACGGAATACATGATAATATTACAAGTATCATAGAACATGCATTTTAAGTAAGTATAGAATTAAAACACATAATGATACTTATCTTTGAAATTATAATACACCACCAACTGTGTGCAGACCTTCCACGAACCTCCTAGCCTTAGACCGTGTTGCTCATCACTCTCAGCAGTAGGTCACCAGCGAATTGGGACTAAGCTCCACCGGGCAAGGGAATCCTAGGCTAGGCAAGGTCAATGAAAGACACATAGTTTATGAGGAAGGATTCTCTCCCAGGAGCCACTTATGCCCACTGCTCATAGGCTCTCATTCCCCACATGCCTGTCCCACCCCAAGAGTATACACCTTCACTGTCACCAAGATAGTCCTTCGGCTGCTAAACCTCCCTTGCCTTGGGCTTCAGTAATAGACCGAACTGGAATTCTTCGAGCTCTGTGGTAGCTATAGGACTTCTTCTAGGAGTTCTCACTTCCTCCATGCACTCTCTCACCTAGAGAGATTCACTCACAGGCCTGACAACCTACTTCTTCAACCACAACCCCCTCTCTCACCCGGAGAGAGTGTTGCACACAGGCCTGACAGCCTACTTCTTCAGCTCTGTTCCAGCACAAGGAGAACAACAAGGCTCAGCAAGAAACAAATGACGGTAGCCAATCACACTCAGCCAAGGGACTGCATGGCCACAACAACCCACATTTATAACACACATGGCATAGACAATTTCTCAGGTTTCACATAAGACGCGGGTCGGCTTCAGAGGTGTGTGGCTATGCAAAGGTCCAGTGTAGAGACAAAATGGTTCTCGGGAAGGATTCCATTGAACTCAGGTGGAGTATAGAAGGTTCAAATAATGACTCAAATGATGGATTTTGGGTCTCGGGTGCATGCGTGAACATTGCAAAGGACGAATACAGAGGCCACAGAATTCACAGGAATACACCAGTCAACTTCTAGTTCTGGTTTTCAGGATTGCGTGATAGGAAAATTAAGTATAGTTCGTTCACGAACTCCCACAGATCATACATTCGACGAGATAATGGAGGAAAAACCCCCATCCTGACTCAATTCTTGAGTTAAATTGCATGTGCATGGGCTGACACATGTCGCCCATGAAGTTGCATGCACTCCATCAAGTATGCGTTCCCTTTTTCACATGTTGGGGATGCATGTGTTGCCTCTCCCAAGACTTAGGATAAAAACATACCTTTCACACCACTTTGGAATAATAATAAATTATCATTCGTAAGGATTTAATCCCTCAAGCTTTGCCCCTCTTCCTACCTCTCATCCCCCTCTCCCTTACCCATACTATGGAAGCTTACTCCCCCATCAATCTTTCTTCATGGTCGGTCAGCACACAACAATGTTTATATATTATATTAATGATCTGCATAATTACATATACAAAACCAAGCTCATGGCCTTAACACTTAGGCTCTCTAGCCTAATAAACACCTAATCTCACCAGCTTATCAATGCTCGGCTCACCAGCCTACAAAACATGATTACAATTCATAATATAACTGGGGCATTACATTAACCTTGACAGAGAATGATTCTGGAAGAAAACCAATAGCTAACCACGCTAATGCATAAAGATAACCAAGACTGATTAGAAAGTCCAACCATAACCAATAGAAAGTCTGAGCCTAAACCAGAAGTACACATTGTGGCAGTTGTCAGCTGCAACTGCTCCCCAGATCCCAATTTCTACAGTGTGGATTTCTTCCTAGCTGAAATTCTGAGCTGTGTGATACAAAATGAGGTCTGGCTACTTGTATTTATATTGTTTTCCTGAGATGTCTGGGCCGACTTCTCATTCTTGATGCTAAATACTTAGTATTAATTATTTTCTTGACCCGACTTGTCTTCTAGGGTTAGGTTTAATGATTTAGGGTTTCTTCTTGCTTCTAAAAATATTCTATTCTCATCAGGGTTACAGGTGGAGGTAAATACCTCCCGCAACTACCATAATATCAACACTCCCTCCTGGCTAGGGAGGTATTGAAGGCAATGGTATTGAGAAAAAACATACCATTCAACCGGTAGCATCTTCATAGCCATACAGGCTAGCTCATGATTAGATCACGAGCACCATCATCACCATCAATGTCATCTGACAACATCAACTACATCATCTCTCAAAACCATACTCCATCTTAGTAATCAGGCATGATGCTGAAAAAGGTCACTCACTCCAAAGAGTGATATAAGAACCATTCTTCGGATCTGAGCATATGTCCCAGAAGAATAATTATTCCAACAGATGTTGGAATCCACGCCATGGGCTACAAGGACTGTTCTTCTAATCCATTCATACGTTCTAGAAGAATAAATTTCCTGGACCATTTTCCATCTGGAAAATGTTTGTCCATCAGTACAATGACCATATATCTAGTTGATAATCATTTTCAACACTACTAATACTCTTCATGGTAATCATAACAATGTCATTCAATGTAACACAACTGTGTCTATCCATAGTAGTACACAACTACAATCTAGTGGTACACTACCACACCAAGTAGCACACAACTACTTAAACAGTGACACATAGTCATAACCAGTGGAACACATCCACCATAGTTGCATACATCTACTGTCCAGAGAAATACAGTCTCCATAGAAATCATATCATCTGATATCAACCTACACAAAAAAACAATGTCATGATATAAACTGAGTCATTTGGTCCATTCTTCCACTCACATCTATGAGATCTGGAAGAGAATCTGCCCTCAGAAGGTAACACATCAACCATGAGTTGTTGGACTATTCTTCTCAAGCATAGAAGAATAATTGTCATGATTTCTGAGCCTAAACCATTCACCTTTCTAGGCCATTCCTCCGGCACTAAACAAAGTGCAACCTGGAGAGAATGAGTCTGCCCTAGGGAATGCATGTCCCTGATTGCTGAACCTGGACCATTCACCTAACTGGGTCATTATTCTGGCACTAAAAAAAGTGAAACCTAGAGAGAATGAGTCTTCCCTAAGGAATGATTGTCTAGACTATTTCCTAAGGAAATGACTGTCTTTCACCAACCTCCAAAAAAAACTATTCTTCAAAACTGCTCACAACTATGAACTTCAAAAGAATGACTGCCCGGTGAGGCAGACCATTCTTCTTGACCATTACTGAGAGTGAATGTCAATAATAAATACTATCCTAGAACATTCCCTCACATTGGCCACAAGGAGAATCGATGTCTATGGTACATCAATAATCTATCAAACCATTTTCATTACGAAAATGACTATTCAATCTGGACCATTTTCCGAACNTAAATTCCTGTCCATCAGAAATCTCAAACCACTTTCCAAACTGGAAAGGAACTGCTCATCCTAGACCATTTTTTGAACTAAAAAATGACTGTCCACAAATCAATAACACATCAGTGCTCCCTCCCAACCTAGGAGTCTTCTCTTCCTTTTTCAATAAGGAAGTCGTCTCTGTGAGCTCCAACTTGTTTCTTGAGTATGCAAACTTTTTCATCTTGGACAGAGGCTTTACCAAAATGTATTTTATCTGCTCATCTGTGGAGATATATTGGAGAACCACTTCTCTTTTTTGCACTTCATCACGAAGAATGTAATTCTTGATCTCAATGTACTTCGGTCTGTCTAGAACACTGGTTTTCTTTGAAGGCTTAATATGGCTTGTTATCACTATAATTTCATCTGCAACATTGCACGCAAATGGTTATAGAAATACAACAGTTCCAAACACCTATTAGTTCACCTGCAGCACCAAAATGCATTTCCAAGAGGCAAAAACTATACAATTGGGAAAAAATTGACATGCATTGACTCACTAAAGGAAGTGCACGCACAGTGCATGGGCCAAAGAGGCTCGTAGAGTGCACAATGTGCCATATGCGTGATTGTGTACGAGAAAGGTCACGCACTCCTGTGAACGATGAATTTATGGTTCTTGTCAGCCTCTCAACCACTTATGGACCAGCTCCCAACTTTATTTTACCCTCAAATCATAGATGAATCCGAATGGGGGGTTGGTCAAGGACCAAAGGGTGCCCTAAAGGGCCCCTTGTTCACACCAAGAACCAATTGAATATTGCCTTGAAGACATGCTATAAATGGAGGCCATGGGTGCACTAAGAATTTAAGATTTCCATAGTATTGTTATGTTGCCTCAATCCTCCCTTGAGAATCCTCTTTTCTCCTTGGAACATTCTAGCAAAATTCCAATAGGTCATTCCACTTACCTCTTGAGGGAATAGGCCTTGATTTATTCATCATTTGTTTTCTTGTTTATCATTGTAAGAATATCTCTCCATTAGGGAACTCAAGAGCCCTCCCAAGGAGGAAGAGGGGACTCATAAGTCCTCATTTATCTACGGTGTTTTTCCAACTAATATAGTTATCCGTTGGTGGCATAATCTTGGTCATTGGTTGATTGTTTTGGTTCAAAGTTTCTTATGCATTCTAGTTTTATTTCCTTATTTGTTTTTAGTTTATTTACTTGTTTATTTCATGTGCTTGGATTGTTTAACTCATGCACTAACCTTTGTCTTGTCTAGCAGTCCCAACTGGACATGCAAGTGCCCTTGTTTTGCTCACCTAAGTGACGAAACGGACACAACAGATTGGCGACCATACTGGGGATAAGGTATCAATTTCCTCCCTATTTGGGCTTTGAGAGCGCTTATTTTTGACCCATTTGTCTTGCAGGTACCAAAACTAGCCTAGCCATACCTACCAAGAGCCAATTTTGGAGCTAGAGGAGGATAATTCCACTCAAAATCCCCCCCCCCTACGTGTATCAGAACGTGTGCGGGTATTTCATCTCATATACGCACATTCAGCGCATTATGCACCCAAAGTATTTGTGTTTTCTGTGCACTATGTTCCAATAGGTCTTTTGTTCTCTGTGCAATGTGCACCCACTGCGCATCTGTTTGAACTGTAACCCGCGCACCTTTCCAAAGTTTCAAAATTGTAAGAGATTTTGTGATAATTTGAAGGCCCCTAGCCTTCAAAATCTTGCTTTCATTCAATTTTTAAATGCACTCCACTTAGATTCTTTTCCCATATGAAAGGTTAATCAAACATAGACACTTAGGGGGTAAAAATAACCATATTTCTCTTCTTTTGCTTTGGTTTTCACATGGATGGCTTGTTTGGGTTGTAAAAGTTAAGTTGAGATTCTTTGCTATCACATATAAAAACACTTTCATTGGGACCAGAAATCAAACTTCAATAATTGAGTATTCTCTTCTCTCGCACCATAGAGCGATATTGAGAATCAGAAAGGTGGTTAAAGGGACATTTCATCTCCTTTAAAAAATATTTAGGAGAGGACAAAGCCCCACTAGATCTCCTCTTAGTTTCTTTTTGAAATCATATTAAATTTGTAAGGGCCCATACATTCCCACATGTTGCAAAATTATGATAGTTTTTGAAATTACTTTCTTAGTTTACATCACTAGGAGAGTTTAAATATCAACGTAACAGGACCATACATACCTAGATGCTTGCAATATAGGATAGTTTTTCAATTTTTCTTAGTGTAAACAACATGAGGGAGTTTTAAGGATTGGTAAGGACCCATATGTCCACATGCTAGTTCTTTAGTACTTTTTAAGATTTCACAAGGTTGTACCAATGACATCTAGTAAGATAGGTAACCAAGATTTGTAAGAACCACAGGAAGTCCACATGTTACAAATTTACACCTAACTCATTAAAATTTGGCACATTTTATCACTTGCTCACACACAAAGTCACTTCTCACTCACAAAATTTCATCTTGAATCGTGGAGGTTGAAGTAGGTCTTCCCCAAAGGAATTCTAAAACGTCCCACTATTTCTTGAAGAAATTATCCACACCCACTTAATTCCAACGAGATTGGTTCACACCCCCAATCTCTCAACCCACCACATCTAAAAAATTTATAAAAAATCACTAAGTTTTCCTCCATAGGAGGTGCCAAAAGAAATTTTTTAGTCTAGCTAGGATCTCAGGCGTAGGCATCGAAATAACCCCCCTATTATCAGGTTCTCACATTTTCAAACATTAGAAGTTGACAAATAGGGAACTTTAAAATCCTCCAAGTCAAGTGTTCCTACACCATAAGGCAGGGAGATACCCGTGAAGGTTCAAAGGCCGAGGTCTGATTGTTCTGTGCATCTCCCCTTGAGTCACCCAAATCTTGTAAGGGATCCAGCCCATGACCCATTTTTTAGGTCGAAAATCTAAATTCCGCACTTTGACCGAGGTACCTAGTGACCAAATTTAGGATATCTACCCAGGTAGAAATTATGGGCTACAATTGCCCCTTGATCGGATTTTGTATGGCTATTGGGAAATATCGCCAACTCTTTTGGGATATGCACCCTCTACCCCTCATTATAACTAATTACTTCATCCTTCACTGGTTCCTCTTTCGGTGGCTTCAGACTCCATTGTTGAGTGCTTTTGGAAGGTCCAGTGTTATTTGAGAGGAAGGATGATACGTCGTTTTTGAACACGAGCATTTGTTTTCTTTGTTCTCCCACACGGAAAAAATCCACCTATCTACATGTATGCTTATTATCAGTTGATTTATGTATGATTCTCAGTTGATTACATGCAATTGTGAGTTATATTGTGAAGTTTCAAATTATACGAGTCTCTTGTTTATTTATTGCTCGCATCACCATTTACACACATTCACTTTTCTAGTTGGACATCATAAGGGACCCACAAAAATCCCTTCGTTCCAGACGCTTGCAGAATCTCCCTCATATTCTCGAAGGAGTTCCAAGTCTTGCCATCTCACCAGCTCAAACATCTCACACCCTTGTGAGTGCCACTATTTTGGGATCATATTTGCTTGGATCCACCTTACTTGGGTCTAATTCCTAAGGCCATCCACCCACTAGTTCTCCTTCACAAGGAGGCAGGGGGAAAACTTCTTCTCAATGGAGAAGTACAACCCCACCAAATCCCCTTCAAGGGTCAGTTCAACTACCTGCTCACACCATGGCTGGAACTAATCCTCCACCACCACCCCCCATACCATATTTGGCATCTCTCAACATTCTTGATTTGAGTAAACTCACGAATGATCCTATATTGCATAACCCCACATGGCCCAACATGCCTACCAAACTACCTTCAGACATTCCCAAGTTTGAAGGAAAATCAAGGAAAGATCCCGCCAACCATGTCATGACCTTCCACTTATTTTGCTCCTCAAACAACATCATGGATGACTCCATCCGCTTAAGGTTATTTCAATGCACTCTCACCGATCCATCTACCAAATGGTATGTGGACAAAAAATCAGGGTCCCACGTGACTTTCGAATCCTTGGCCAAAGCCTTCTTGGTCTTTTTTCAACTACAGTTTGGCACAACATTGTTCTCGAAATGCTCTCCTAGTGCAAACAAACTTCAGCTACGCATATTGTCGATCACATTCACGAATGGAGTCATTGACGTAGTTTATGTAAAGAAGAAACTACCAAAGAACAACGTCTCAATTGGTTTCTAAAATCACTCTTATCTATACTTGCCAAATATGTGGCATCCACCCTCCCCCAATCCGAAGAGGAAGCCATCCAAAAATCTCAACAGTTTGACCTCATTTATGCTCAGTTGGGTTACTTGTACACGGTAATACTTGATGTACCGCAACCCATACCATTCGGCCAGGACAAACCTGGGATGTCTCATGCAGCTAATGGATTGATTGGTACCACAATCCGTACATCCAACCACCACCTATGTATGGTACACCCCAATATCCGTCAATATATGGAGGGTCGTATTATTACCCTCCTCCATTTTACCAATAGCCATATCTTGTTGCTCCCCCTCCACCCATGAGTAGACCCTCGTCGGCACCCATCATGCACCTGGATTCTCAACCAAGTTCAGGTTCCCCCTTTACCTCAGCATATAACCTGGGAACTAGCGAAAACACTACACCTTCCTATGCGCCCTACGGATCCCTTCCACAAAACAATCTGTATTTTCCATTTCCTGGTCCTCCACAACCGATCATTCCACCACATGGACAACCACACGCCGGTGTTAACGTTTTTCATCCCTCTCCCATTCAAAAATTTCATAATTTTGAACATTTGAATATGGAAAATCTATCCCATCAACCGAATAATGCCAAAAATAAAGGAAAAAAACCGAAACAATAATAACCTAGGACTAGGAGAAAATAACCCCCAACAAAAAAAACCTGTTGGGGGCAACTAGAATCAGGGTAACTAGAACCCCCAAGGGGATAACAACAACAAATTCTAAGGGAGGAACAACAACAACAACCTCCTAACAAAATTCCCTTGAGCTCTTTGCAGTCAGCATGGACATTACACTCACCATTGCCCCCAAATTTTCGATTTCAAATGGATGAAAGACTCCATGAATGCACCATGTCCTCCAGTGTTGTCTGCCCCTCAGCAAGCCCCACAATAGTATTTGAAACAACCACCCCTGGCTGTGTTGCAAAACCCTATTCCACACCAAGGTGTGATGAATACCCAATAGGATGTACATTCTGCCCCACCACAAGTGGGACAGTATCAAAACCCTGTAAATCTGGCGGATCGCAATATCCTCCTCACTAGCGAAGAAGAAATTCTTCTGCAAACATGCAGTCGTCAATACAACGCGCCCCCTAAATCTACTCCTACCAATTCAGAAGCAGCTCTAGCTACAACCAGACAACCCTTGATGATTCCACTCCCTAACACTGAACCCGACATCTGCATCCCTCACATTCCATTAGGATAGAATGTCAACAACCCTCAGGCTAGGGCAACACACAAATACAGTCTGGTCAATGACTTAGTGCAATCTCTTGTTGCCATGTATATATTGGAGGTCCTCCAAACCTGTCCAACGCAACGAAAATCCTTGCTTTTCACCTTGGGGGAAGTCGACCCAACTGATACTAGACTCATCACATTTGATCTAGATATTGGGGAACCTCGTCTCCCTGCTTTGGTAGCTTTTCAGATACCAATCAAGATTCAAAACACCATGGTTCATCGATGTATCAATGATGAAGGTGCATCCACATGCATCATGTCCAAAACTGTATGGAAAAAACTTGGCTCCCCCGAGCTAGTACCATCTGCCATCACTTTAATAGATTATGATGGTCGACCATCCTCCTATGAAGGGATCTTTCAAAACGTCCCCGTCAAACTTATGGGAAAAACCATCCTCATCGAAATTGAGTTTATCAATGCCCCGCTCAATTAAAACATCTTGTTTGGACATAGCTACATGTACGCTATGAAGGCAGTAGCCTCTTCTGTGTTTCGAATGATGATGTTCCCCAACAACAGGAAAATCATCACCATCGACCAAGTTTCACATTATGATCCTAACCACTCC
>JASDQU010738137.1:4472-14701 GCA_032191745.1 Picea mariana
AGACCTAGAAACCCTAAATCTGTTCAAGCAAGCAAACTAAAGAAAGAGACATCCAAATCAATGATCCAATAAGCCAACAAGATGTAATTCAACAGATCTGAGCAGTTGAAAAAATCAAAACTCAATTTCAAAATTTTCAAAAATCTTCCTCGCAGGGAAGCAGTGTCACACAGTGTGAGAAGATAGGATTCTCGCAGGCCACCTTAAAGCAAGGTGCGAGGTGTTCTCAGTGGACCCTATATGCAGGGTGCAAACCTGACTGGTTCTCGCAGGCTATCAATGAACATAGTGCGAGAACTCCTAAAGATAATAAAAATTTTGAAAATGAAAGAAAAATTCAAGCAGGCTTATAGACCCAGAAGGTCTCTCAGGATGTCCTGAGGACTCAGAGACTGACAAAACAGGAGAATAATAGAAATAGAGAAAATGGCCACAGAAAATTCAAAAAATCATAAAGACAAAGGGAAGATCCCCAGCAGAGTCTCCAATTTTGTTTCAAGATTAATCCTTAAGTGTGGACATAAACCGATTTCCCTAGATCCACCTTGATCTAGAACAAAACAGGACAGAATAATACATTTTCCCTAGATCTAACCTATTGAATGAACTAAGAGACAAGGATCATGGACATACCTTATGAACGCTTTCCTTAGGTCTCTGTTGTTCCAATCTTTGCTCCAATGCTCTTGTGCCGTTCAGATCACAATAGTACAAACCAACCGAAGTGAAAGCAAATCAATATATTCAATAACTAATCTATACATATGATCAAGGAGTTATGTAATAAAGTGACATCATCTTTATGGGAAAGGGACATATTACTGTATTGAATCAATTGAAAGTGAAACATACAACCTGAGCCTTGATGTTGTAGATCTCCTTTCGATGGCTCCTAGCTCTGACACACACACTTGCTCATGCATGAAGAAAATCAACCACTTTTGATGACCTTGCTGTTGTCTCTAGTTGCTGTAGCATCAGTCCTTCATACAGGCTTCCAATAATTCTCCAATCAATCTCTTGCTAGTTTGCTTCTAACCCTTTCCATAAGCATTCCCCTCAATATATAGGAGAAAATAGATTAGTTACTTGGATAGGAATGATCCCAAGATATCTGGAATGCCAGCACCTGAACAACCATTCGAAACCAACTCATGCTTCTAGAAGATTCCCTTCTAGAAGATTCGAGATTGTATCCTTTTTCCCTCCTGTAGACAATGTTCGCACCCTGACAGTTAGGTACAGTGTGAACTGTTCGCACTCTAGCTTAATGCAGCCTGCGAGAATCAGGCATTCTCGCAGGCAAATATATAGGCAGCCTACGAACCTCCCTTAAAAGTATGATTTCTGGAAGCAGACAAATGTAACTTTTCTCAAGAAAGTGTTCTTAGTGAAGAGCTTGATTTTCATCATCATAACATCATCATAATGACCAAAATTGTGGATAACAGTTTGTTGTAACCAACTAAGTAGAGTTGTTTACTATATAATGATGTAATCAATGTTCATTCAATAATATAGATTGTGAGTGTAGCCTCACCAGAGTTTGTTCTTTCCAAATTCTAAGTACTTCCACTCCTATGCACTCCCAACAATTATTCACAAATGATTCTTACAATCCACGTACCTTGCTCAATAACCAAGAATCATTTATGACGTGTTGATTTGTTCTGATTTTTTAGGTGAAGGGTGGAAATTTAGGACTAATGTGAAGTAAATGTCTTGCTTTCCAATAAGCTACTTAACGGTTTTTATTTACGATCATGTGTATTTAATAGGTAATTTGTATGTGTGGAAATACCATTTTATTAAATACCTACCATGCACTTGGAATTTTAACAATTCGATCTCTGTAATTCATTACTCATATTTTCACATATATCAAAGTGAATTGAAGAAACAAGAAATATGGCTAATAGCGGGAACAAACCTTTTTGTGGAGATACAGTTAATTCTCTCACGAGGAAAGACAAGAAACTTCAACGATCGACTTCTTATTAGTGGTTCTTAAACATATGTTCAGAAGAAAAGAAAAATAACAGACTTTAGACTACAAGACTCGTGAATGTTGGTTGTGTACCAGAGGTCTTTGGCTTTAAGGATTTGGTAACCTAGTGTGTTCAATGATTTGATTCGAAGATGGGAATGATTCAAGTATATAAAAAAGGAAATAATTCCATTTTTCTCACCCAAAAAGTGTTTATAATAATTTTTTGTCGTCCTTCCCAAAATAAGAGTCTCAAGCTCCCATATGAAAATGATTTCTTTGATTCCCAGGGTGGAGGGTTGAATGTGTTGAAATATTTTTTAGTTCCATCTATTTAAATTCTTAATGATCTTCTCGCCATCGACATATATTTATTGGAAAAGATGTATCGAGAATTTTCATGGTTATTTGTGCATTTGGTAGGACGAGATTCCACATCTCATATCCCCATGTTAGCTCTATATGTAAACTACATCTTTTTCGAAAATATGTCATATTAGACTAGTAAGAAGTGATTTTAAATGAAATCTCTCTTCAATTAGCTAATAATTCAAATACTCAAAGGTTTTCCATAGCCACATGATTGGTCTTTGCAATTACTTATTGTAATGTTTTTTAGGGACTTCCTCTAAAAAGGAATGCAGATACTGATAACAATAAGTTCATTTATGATACCCCATTCTTTGGAGACATAAAGAACCATTTCATTTTTTTATTGTTCAAGATAGACTTCTCAAAGAATTCAAACATTTATTGATTGGAGCAAAGAAAAAAAGAGTAACGCAAGAAGTTGAGGAGTTTCTTAGAGAAAAAGGTATTTGTGTCCAAGAATAAAATCATACCTACATCCAGTTGTATGATTGTGAATAAAACCCTCTTCTACTCCCAATATTTTTTTTTGCGATAGTTATTTTGTCATAAAAGTTTGGAGAGTATAAATATTGGAGCACCTTATTTGATAGGAAAAGAAAGAGGCAATTCATTACATTACCGATTCATGTTGGAGATACAATAGTAAATAATTTCTCCCATATGAAGGAATTGTCTAAGACACTTAAATTATTTAATCTCAAAGAAGCACAACTTGTGAGGGGATTTGAACCTTAAGGTCTTTTCTCCGAACACCTAGCATCTATGAGGTACAATAACCTCTTTACAAAAATTGATGAATAAAATGGTGATAATGACCCCAAAATAAAGGACACGAATGTGTGCAATGAAGACTTAGTTACAAAAATCAACTCAAACACTCAAATCAAAGAAGAACAAGACAAAGGGGGAAAGGAGCCACTAATTTGCAATATTCCTCAAATCCTCAGTCATGTAAGATATCCTTCTTTATGAAAAGACGATAAGAGAAGAACATAAATAGAAAAGAGAGTAATGAAAGATGTGCCAAAGGATCCGATGTATGATCCACGCCATGTTGATCTTTAAAGGAAACATATAGTGTCCCAATACAAGAGAAAAATAATTCCAATTAGAAGTCATTCCCATAATTTAGCAATTCAATGGAATATTGCTGATATGGAGATAGATAATGTTGAGATACCTAATTGGGCAGCTCAATCAATTACTGAGAGCTATAAAATCATAAAGGACTTGGCCACAAAAGAACCTGTGTTGTTTGAGGAGCAGTCCTTGATACTTTATAATTATCAATACAATAAGGAAGAAAAGAAGCCACAAATAGAAAAATTCAGTGTAAAGAATAAAAAAATTACTTAGACATGGAGAATGCTCTTTCTCAATAATTTCAGAGAAATAATTACTCATACCCTATGGACTCATAAAATTACATTTTTCTACAGCATATGCTCTTTCTCATTCAATTTCAGGGCAAGAATCTCAAAACATTAAGTTGAAAAATAAAATAAGTGAGCTTTCATACACTCCGAGTCCAAAGAAATTATTTGTAGAACCGCTAGCAATAGTTGTAGTAGATCAAATTCCTCCAAGTACACCTAGAACCCGAATGCAAGAAACAAAAGTTGCCCAATTGTTGAGAAAATTAAGATCCTATATTGCAAAGAATATTAATGAAAGGCTCAATATTATTTCACAAGCATGGGAGATTAGCACCAACCTACAAAAATTCTCCCAGAGGATTACCAGTTTAACAAAATATTTGAAAAAACATTTAGAGAATGATGAAGGATTTTATCAGAATGAGTTATGGGCCACAAGGTTGAATTATCATCACAGAAGTTGAAAACAACTACCCTCAAAATAAATAATAAGACAAATAAAGGCAATATGGAAAGCGAGGATAAATATGTTAAAATATGCAACTATTGACTATGAAAGAATTAATGGAAAAATAGGAAATGTTATCTTAAACGTATCATATATTTAAAATATTTACATGGCCCACAACTTTTGAGAAATTTCAGGATCATAACCATAGAAAAATTACACAAAGACCTAGTTACGATCAAAGTTTCATGGGCCAACAAATTCAAGAGCCTCATAGAATTTCCCGAAGAAGAAATCAACGATGGTTTTTCACATTCATGAATGATAACAAGGACCAATTGTCATCAATTGATCAACTCCACAAGTAATTTAAATAAATAGAGAAGGATATATTCACACTTAGAGTTAAGAAAAATATCACCATCCCACCAATGAAGCAATACATCAATCAATGGCTTGAGAATTCATTTCAATAGATCATAAACTCAGGATAACTACCCAAAAAATGTTATCTCAAAGGAATCTCAAATCTCCAAATAATATAAAGGAATATCTCAACGACAAAAAAAGAGAGATATGAAATTTCCTTCTTAGTAAGTAAAGCATCTATTACATTTTTCCTTCCTTTTCTTTTCTTATGCTTAGTTAGTAATCCCTCAATATTATTTGTTTCATGATCTATGAAAACCTAAGACCCATTTCTAACTATCTTCCTTTCTTTCTTCTAGGTCTTACTTCTATTTATGGTCCATGGGAGCCCCAATTCTAGTCCATTTGGACGAACACCTTTTACTTTTCCCAAATATTATAAACATTTTTTAAATACAATCGTATAATTTTTTAGATTCCCAAAGAAATATTTTGGATACATGACTACTGATTTTTCATACTTTGAGTTTGAAGAGATAAAATTTTCAAGTGTGTGCCCATCACTCTTTCACAATTTTCAATGAAATATCATGTTAACTTCTTTTCATATGTGGCCATTATTTTCCAGTCTGCCAAATTATATTTTCTTCTACGATGGGAATTGTTCTTGTGAGAATTCCTATTTTATTTTATTTTACAATCTTGTACAATATATTGAATCCTATATGATATTTCAAATATTCATGTGAATAAGCCTATTCCTATCTCAAACCTCTATTCCTATGTCAAACCTTTCTTCCATTATGAGTATTTGTTTAAAAACTAAACTTAGCCCTTTCTTAAGTCTTATTTTAACTATGTATATTATTCATATAAAGGAGTACCACCTCTTTAAAAACTCAAAAGGATTATTCCTTGTGAGTTAGTTTTGAAGGCTTTAACAATCTTAGAGATGAGCATCTTTCTAGTGATCCCTCACAAACCTAATTTTCAGGTATGTAGCTCTATGATATCAATAGGAAGTTCAAACTTTAGCTACCATTCAATCATATTCTACTTCATTTTCAGTTCATAAGTGTGAACCTAAATTTTAATCCATGTGCACTCAATGAAGATGTTTCCATCCCTACATTAGTTTTTTCCTAGATGGTCATTATCTATCATACCCATGTGAGATTCTTCAACTTCCTATTCAAGTGTGAGCTCCACCTCATTTCCTTCTTTCCATTTGTCATAAGATGACATACATCCACCTTCTAGACTCATACTTTTATTTGGATTCTTTGATGCAAGGCATAGGTAAGTAGGGTGGAGTTATGTTAATCTAAGAAGATGTATATAACACCTTTTCCCTCTTTATAGTCATGTGGATGTGGAAACGATAATGGTGGAAAGAAAAGGAAGGGTGAAAAAAGCATGGGGTGAAGGTAAGTGATTTTTTGGGAAAAGGTGGATGAGAGGATTCAGGATCCCTCCACCCTCAACACATAAGGATAATGATTAAAGGAAGCAAGTAAAAATGGAAGGAAATGTGAAGTATGAAGGAGGGGTGGTGGGATAAGAAGTCTGAAAGGTTGGGTCATAGGTTTTCAAGGAGAGAGTTTGTGAAGTAAAGGAGGAGGTTAATTACCTTTTCCCTCTACCCTGAAGAATAATGAATTAGGAAGGAGAAAGGATGTCATGAAAAAGAGGGTAGTGAAAAGTGATAAGTAAATGAAGTGAGATGGCTGGAAGTCTAGACACACACACCTTGCATTAGGAGGTCATGAAGTATCAAGATCCAATAATATGAAGGTGAAAAATGGGCTCTTTGTGCCTATGTTCAATTTTTAAGGGACTCGAGAATGGAGAATAAGATCTTAGTGTTGTTCCTCAAGTCCATAAAAAACAAGGTCAATGATACTCTCTCTATGCCCTCAATTAAGTCCCAAGAATTTGGGGCTGAAGAATGGTCTATATGTTCCCCTACCAAATCCAAAAATAAAATATAGAAAGTGATCATCCCTAATATTTTGAAGGATTTTTGTCTAAAAAAATTAAAAGGGAATCAACCGATGATGTTTTTGTAGAGAAGAAAAAAGGGGGAAAATAGATAATATGAAATACTTTAAGGGAGTAACAAAGAAAAAAGGAGGAAAACCTCATCACTACAAATGGTCCAAGATTTTAAGGAGACTTTCTCCATTTATTATATTGGTAGATAAAATGATTGTAGGTGGCCATATTCTATCTTTTAATGGGATTTGTGCATAAGGGGTGGATTTGAGCTAGAACATTGTCTCCACCTAGGGTTATTTCTTCACTATGGAGTAAATGAGAATGTTGAGATCTCATTTTATTTAAACCACACATTACCTTTATATACAAAGATAAGCCTTATCCATTAGAACATGGTTTCAAGGATAATTTTATCATACAAACAACTCATCCTTCAACTTTATAATATTGTAGCAAATCATCCTTTAACTATGATAATCATTTAAGATGAGAGAAACATAGACACTATATGGTGAAAATCTCGAAGAAACACCATTATGTAAACTACCCTTTCAAACAAGATAAGCATCCTTACCTTACTTAACTAGAAAAGAAATACGCACTTGGTGACATCACATTAGCAATGCAACTATGTAATAATTTTAATGATTGTATGATACTGACCCATGCACAACATTATTAAGGACAACAATGATAGCAAGAGTCATAAGAAGGAAAATGATGTGAAATAATACCCATTGTTTGCAAATGAAACCCTAATAAGGCCAAGAATGTTTGAGGCCATAATTAATGGAAAATGCCTCTGGAACCATGATTGAACCATATCAATTAAAACATTTGATAATTGTTGGAGTTACTTCACACACACCTAGAATTTATTTTTCCTAAGTTTTCTCCTTTTTTATTAGTCATTATTAGTCATTATCCAGTCTCCTATATTTTAGGAAGAATATTCCTCTAGGGAGAATATTCTCTTCAGTTTGACTAGTTGAGTGGAGTCTAGATGTTGCATTGATTTTGTCACCATGCAACATTGGGATCATCACCAACTAATGCACATTAGACTTGGTATCATAACCATACCGGAACATTACTCATGATTCCCTGATCTCCTCCTCACTTCACTCTGTTTCAATCATTTAACTGGAGACTGGTATACTAGTTAACTCAGCTAGGTGGCAGTTCACTCCTGTAATTGCCTGAGAGACTATACTAGGTGGTAGTTCACTCCCATAACTGCTAGTGTGTGTCGAGATCACTCTAGACCACCACTTTGGTGCATTGGCTTCACCTCTAAAGTGCATTGGTTGAGTTATACATAGTATATCATGTGTAAATTATTCATTATTCATTACGGTTAATGATAATTTTTCCATTCTTTCTCTCTTGCTTCTTCTTTCTCAATTTCTCTCTGCAAATGTGTGTGGTATTTTATAGCTAGATATATTATGTGTAGGTTCAACACATTTTCATGCTATCAGATCCAAAAGATCGCTAAGAAAAATCTACACCAAATTTTTTGCAGGTACCAAATATTGAGGACATCGAAAAAATGGAATTCCCAAAAGAATCCATCCTTACACCTTACAATTACTTTGCATGGAAGGAGAGAATAATAATACATCTCCAAACCAAAGGATTGTACAGGTTAACCTTGAATATAGACACTGAACCAACATCTTCTATATAAAAACCCAAGTATCTAAATCGAATGGATGAAGCATTTAGAACAATTTGCAGTCTCATCTCTCTTGATCTCCTTTTTCACATATCTTCCTGTAAAACCCCCAATGAAGCCTAGAACAACTTGGAAGGGATATTTTGAAAATAGGATGAGATAAGGGGAAACATGCTCAAGGTGGAATTTCTCACATTAGATCCAAAAATCTTCGACAATCTCCAATATTTCTTTACAAAATTCAAGGATTTACGGTCGCAACTCAAATCTTGCGGGGTTGATAAATCTAAGGAGGAAAAACAAATGGTTCTCTCCATTCTCTTCAAAATTGGTCCTTAATTCTATGTGTTCGTATCCAAATTCCATTAAGTCATATTCACCTCTGGAGCCACGTGGAAGATGCCTTCTCCTGAGGAATTTATCGAATCCCTAACACAAGAGCAAACCAAGCTCATCAACATGGGAAAAATAAAAGGCCCAAAGGCGCATGGAATTACTATGGAAGATGGAAGCCATCAATATAATAAATCTAAATATAAAGACAAAATGAAATCTCATGCAAATCTGAAGAAAGAAGGGTATTCAAAACCATTCACCGATGCCTCTAGATCCAAAGGTGGAAAGGAAATAAAAGGGGAGAAATGCACATACTACCATAAAGGATTCCATCTAGAATCTGCATGCATGAAGAATATATATATATATATATATAATGACTCAAAAACATCATGAAAACAACCTTGTAGATCGCATCCATGAGGGTGCCAAGAATAAGAAGCTAGAAGATCAAAATCCCAAAAAAGGAAATTATAGCCATGCCTTGATTGCCATCAACTCCTCTCCTGATGCTTGGATCATAGATTCATGAGCATCACATCACATGGTTTCCACAAAAGAATTATATTCTTCATTGGATGCATGCAAAGGTCCTCCTATTCTGATGGGGGACGAATCTCCAATTGAGGTCACCGACAAAGGAAGGATTAAACTCACCAACGGAAGCTTCGAGAATGTGCTGAATGTTCCCAAACTTTCTGTCAATCTTATCTCCGTGTATCAGATGACAAATTTTGACACCATAATGAAATTCACATTCACACCAAATGCAATGGACATCTATGACATGCAAACCAATTCCAGGGTTGATATCAGTGAGGTAAATCGTGAATCTAGATTATATACATTTTTTGAATTTATCGAACTAGATTTTTCTTTACTGCTTACCCATGTTGATGAAAGTAGTAGGATATGGCACGAAAGGTTCGAGCATTTGAATTTCAAATATATGAAACAGATTAGCAATTAAAAATTGGTTGATGGTCTACCAAACATTCATTTCTCCAAAGGAATATATGAGGGATGTGTTCTTGGAAAACACCCTCAAGAGAAATTCGACAAAGGAAAGACTCAGAGAGATTCCTCTCCTTTAGATATGATCCATAGTGACCTCATGGGTCCTTTTATGCATCCATATATTAGCAAAGAGAGGTTTGTTCTCATTTTTGTTAATGATTTCTCACGTTTCACATGGATTTACTTTCTCAGGCAAAAATATGAGGTCTTTCAACACCTGAAAGATTTCAAAGCCCTGGATGAGACATAGTCAGGAAAGAAAATCAAAGTCCTCCAAACTGATAATGGGGGAGAGTATGTCAATCATGAGATACAAAATCTTTGTTATGAGGTAGGGATTCAGTTGCAGCACACAATTCCTTATACTCTGCAGCAAAACAGAGTTGTTGAGCGGAAAAACAAATCTCTAAAAGAGATGGAATCGTGCATGCTACATGAAAAGTTATTGATCCGGATTATTTTCAGCACGAAATGAGAGTGAAGATATAATAAATAAATATATACAGATATCTCAGATATCCAAAAGTATAACATGAATGTATTAGATATGCAACCATAAACACAGAGATACAATAATACAATTTCTATTAATGAGCGAAAATGTACAGAGACTGTAAAAATACAGAGTGAAAGACTCGTTAGAATGGT